>JBAKBP010027883.1:0-29441 GCA_037953745.1 Lithodes maja | reverse complement strand
GGTTGAAGGGTAGTGGTGTATATTAGTAATGGTTGAAGGGTAGTGGTGTATATCAGTAATGGTTGAAGGGTACTGGTGTATATCAGTAATGGTTGAAAGGGTACTGGTGTATATTGTTGAAGGGTATTGGTGTATATCAGTTAATGGTTGAAGGGTACTGGTGTATATCAGTAACTGGTTGAAGGGTACTGGTGTATATCAGTAATGGTTGAAGGGTAGTGGTGTATATTAGTAAATGGTTGAAGGGTAGTGGTGTATATTAGTAATGGTTGAAGGGTAGTGGTGTATATTAGTAATGGTTGAAGGGTAGTGGTGTATATTAGTAATGGTTGAAGGGTACTGGTGTATATTAGTAATGGTTGAAGGGTACTGGTGTATATTAGTAATGGTTGAAGGGTACTGGTGTATATCAGTAATGGTTGAAGGGTACTGGTGTATATTAGTAATGGTTGAAGGGTATGGTGTATATTAGTAATGGTTGAAGGGTACTGGTGTATATCAGTAATGGTTGAAGGGTACTGGTGTTATATTAGTAATGTGTGAAGGGTAGTGGTGTATATTAGTAATGGTTGAAGGGTAGTGGTGTATATTAGTAATGGTTGAAGGGTACTGGTGTATATTAGTAATGGTTGAAGGGTACTGGTGTATATTAGTAATGGTTGAAGGGTACTGGTGTATATTAGTAATGGTTGAAGGGTACTGGTGTATATTAGTAATGGTTGAAGGTACTGGTGTATATTAGTAATGGTTGAAGGGTACTGGTGTATATTAGTAATGGTTGAAGGGTACTGGTGTATATTAGTAATGGTTGAAGGGGACTGGTGTATATTAGTAATGGTTGAAGGGTAGTGGTGTATATTAGTAATGGTTGAAGGGTACTGGTGTATATTAGTAATGGTTGAAGGGTACTGGTGTATATTAGTAATGGTTGAAGGGTACTGGTGTATATTAGTAATGGTTGAAGGGTACTGGTGGTATATTAGTAATGGTTGAAGGGTACTGGTGTATATTAGTAATGGTTGAAGGGTAGTGGTGTATATTAGTAATGGTTGAAGGGTAGTGGTGTATATCAGTAATGGTTGAAGGGTACTGGTGTATATTAGTAATGGTTGAAGGGTAGTGGTGTATATTAGTAATGGTTGAAGGGTACTGTGTATATCAGTAATGGTTGAAGGGTACTGGTGTATATTAGTAATGGTTGAAGGGTAGTGGTGTATATCAGTAATGGTTGAAGGGTACTGGTGTATATTGATTATTGTAGTTTGTATTACAATTGGTGACATAAGGGAGGTTAAGGTTATTCCTATTATTATTTCTTTTATATATATAATTTCCTCCCTAGACCTTTATCGAGCTTATACAAAACGCCCCCAAGACTTCGGTATAAATGTGGACACTTTTCGGTAGTAAAATGTCCCGGCTACTAAATTACTCCAGTACAGCCATTGTTAAGCTGAATAAAATCGGCTAAAAGCAGCCATAATAAAGTTAAAAAGACGTCGCCAGTACGGAAGAGGTTAAGGGGAGGTTTTTAGTTTGGTCTCTAGATATCCATCAAGCTTAAGATTACACCCCCTTGACCCCCTTTCAAGATAAATTTGTAAATTTTTCGGTAGAAAAATGTCCCGGCTGAAAGCCGGTTCCTCTTAAATTACAGGCTCCCTATCGCTCGCCAGGATAAAATCGACACCCAAATTGCACGAAAAGTCTTAAAATTGATAGAAATGGGTTGAAAGTTCTTTAAATCATCAAAATAATGGGGCGAACGTCTTAAAATTAGAAAAGCAATGGGGCTAAACATGAAGGAGAAAGGAGTCAAGAAAAAACTCCCTCAAGTGGAAATCTCCCCTTAATGCAGTGGCGAGAGTTAAACCGTAAAAGAGTCCATAACCTGCCGCGTTCACTTTGTTTAAGGGGAGATTTCCACTGGAGGGATTTTTTTCTTTACCCCTTTCTCCCTTATGTTTAGCCCCATTGCTTTTGAAGTTTTAAGACGTTCGCCCCACTAATTTGGCGATTTTAAGAACTTTCACCCCATTTATGTCACTTTTAAGACCTTTCGTCCCATTTAGGTGTCGATTTTTTCCTGGCGAGCGATAGCGAGCCTGTAATTTAAGAGGAATCGGCCTTCGGCCGGGACATTTTTCTATCGAAAAATGTACAAATTTATCTTGAAAGGGGGTCTAGGGGGCCTAATTTTAAGCTTGATGGAGTCTAGGGAATCAACTAAAAACCTCCCCTTAATGTGCTTTGTATACGCTTAGACTCCATTGTGTATACATTCATTTTTTTCATCATGCGTACGTTCAAATTTACTTCCATTTTTTTCGTTTCAAGCTACTGTATCCATTTATCTATTTTGTTAATCCCTCATTGCTTGCTCTTGTTCTCTCTCTCTCTCTCTCTCTCTCTCTCTCTCTCTCTCTCTTTCTCTCTCTCTCTCTGTCCACCCACCTTTTAGCTTAATTGGCCCGTTACCTGTCCCCTTACCTGAGTGACGCGGGGTCTGTTGACAAGGTAGGACAGGTGTATGTATGTGGGTGTGGGGGTGTATCTGTGTGTGTGGGGGGGGGGGGGCAAGTGGGTGGGAGTGGGGGAGGGAGGGAGGGGGCAAGTCAATTAGTGCAACGTTTTATTTGTCCTTTTGTAATATAACATGGCATAGTTTATTTATAGAGGACAAAGAAACACACACACACACACACACACACTTGGAAAATTATATCACTCAATCACTGGGGCCTTCAATGTGGTGGCGTGTAGCTGCACTCACCTTCCGACTCCACTCCCAGAGGTTCCCCTGATGGGCCAAACATCTTGACAACTCACCTGTATTATTCCAAAACAACTTGAGTAATCAAGCTAATATTTATACCATTTGGGAAGAGTCAGCCAGGGAATAAATGTGGTGATTTACAGCCCATTTGCATTAGCCCTTTTTGAGTTACAGAGATTAGAGGTAATACTTTCTGGCCAAAGTATAATGAACAGGGTATAGTGAAACATATAATGGTATATGATATATTGTTACCTGCAGCTTGGTATATTACTGAAATACCGGGTACTCCACTGTGCTTTTTCTAACTGCTTTCACAACTGAAGATTTTAAAACTATAATATATTTGCCATAAGCAATGTAAGTATAGTATACTGTATATTAGGAGATTAGCAAACTCTTTCAGCATCAAATAACACAAGCTGGTTCTTAGCAGTTATATACAGTATATATATATATATATATATATATATATATATTAATTTATTTATTGTACTCGTTATTGTACTCGAAAATATAACGCAGAACTGCATCGTTTCGTCTGTATTCCAAGATGTTGCCATATATAATTATATGTATGACTAAAAATTACTTTGTTTTTTCTTTCCTTATCTGTTATCTGTTATCTCAACTATAATTTCCCTTTCTTTCCTCTCTCTCTCCATCCATCATCACACAGCATTCCTTTGACTTACGCTCCTTCTTTCTTATAGTCTTCGTTTTTCTCTGGTCTTCTTTCATTCTATTCCTCCTCCCCCCCCCCCCCTGGCCCCCCCCCCCCCCCCTGCCCCTACACTCTCCCTCTCGTGTACTATATCAATAACCCTTTTATTATTAATACACCTCTCTCTCTCTCTTCTCTCTCTCTCTCTCTCTCTCTCTCTCTCTCTCTCTCTCTCTCTCTCTCTCTCTCTCTCTCTCTCTCTCTCACGATGTCACACCAAGTATTTACATAGGATTGACTGGCAGGCTCGGAAGTAAAGGCGGATCGGAATACATTAGGACAACAAATAAATAACGGCAACCAATAATTATTATAACAGCGGGCGAGCATAAAGAGAGAGAGAGAGAGAGAGAGAGAGAGAGAGAGAGAGAGAGAGAGAGAGAGAGAGAGAGAGAGAGAGAGAGAGAGCGCGCATGACATTTTAACAAGTACAACACATCGCAAATAGAGAGACCAAAATCATTACCACCACCAATACCAGAGTTCCAAACATCCCGTCCAGCTCATTTTTCCGCTTCATATCTTGCCGAAAGTGTATTTATGCCCTAGAGAGGTATAGTGTGTGTAATGTAAGCAATAATGGCCCGGTAGTGTCGGGACCAATGTATGCTGGGGTGGAAAGTTTTGACAGGGGGCGCCACTCATAGCTGTCACATATCGGGACCGCGCTGAATAATCATGCGTCACTGGGAGTTTTACTGTATGTATATATATTTCCACATTCGGAATTTAACTCTTCTACTTTGCTCTTTCTTTCCTCCTTTACTTCTCTCTTCATTCTTAGACACCTCTCACTTCCCCAACCTGTCTATCCCTCCCCACCACTCCTGTCACAGATATACAATTTCATACTGGATTATATCCTCTTGCACTTATTTTCTGATTATTCAATGTTCACATGTTCATTATACAAGTACAATATGTGTATATGAAGCAGTAATATTGCCTTATATGGTAAATATAACAAATTTTGTCCGAATATTTCCTTAACCCATTGGCTGCGGGAGACATTCCAGAACACCAATGCAATTTATAACAATTACAGGCTTTTAAAGACTGTGGAGACGAGTCCAAGTGAGCGGGAGCACGGTAGGCCCCAGTCCGCTCTCCAGCCAGGCGGCCGCGGCACTGAGGGATATGAGCTATGTCCCGCTAGACATATGCAGCGCTGCCAAAGACAAATACATACATATGGGTTTAAAGACCGCAACCGTCCACAGTGAATGTGGCTTCCATGGTACAATCACAGTACTGCACACAGTGCACAGCAATCATAACGCGGTGGCTGCAGTCTTTACTGCAGCACAGTACAACAAAGTCTTGCCACAACAATGCCCCATCATGTTATGACTAGCGTGACATTAGCGATATTCGCTCAGTATTAGCGAATATTTGCCGATGTCTATGGTAGCGCTGCGGATGAATCCCACGCGCTACGAATCTTGTTCTGGTGTCATTTTGAAGCTATTTTCTTCCAGTTTTTAGCTGAGTACATTTCATTTCATTCAGACACTTGCTGAATCATTCAGAAGTGCCTGAATGAGCCCTAATATAGCGGAAATATGCCGCAGCGTAAGTGTTAACACTTACGCTGCGGGCATATTTCCGCCATATTAGGGCTCATTCAAGCACTCCTGAATGATTAGGCAAGTGTCTGAATGAAATTAAATTTATTCAGCCCTATAGGCCTATCTTGCTCTGAGTCTAAGCTACCCGGATGATGAAGTGATGTAATAGTGCTATAACTGGTGTCAGATATTGAATGTAACACTCACTTGACTTAAATATTTCAGACAAGTGGGGTATCTTACCTTTATTGTCTCAACGGGTAGACGATGGTCTTGTGACCAAGTAGTCCCGAGTTCAATCCCAGCAGTGGTGCTTAGGATTTTTAAGAAGACCGGTTCAGTATATCCAACCCAGTTTGGTTACTAAAAATTAAAGCAAGATATACGAGTCTTAAAATAGCCCCTTACAATAATTCCTATTCAGTTGGCAGTGAGCCTGATGTTTTGCCCTGGGGCAAAGGACTTTGGTCAGGGCCGGATTTACCTACTTGTGGGCCCTAAGCCAAACTCATCATATATTTATAGAAATGTATCAAATGTTTGCATGTTTCAATACACAATGTACCCTATATACAGTATATATATATATATATATATATATATATATAATATATATATATATATAATATATATATTTTAATTATTCCTATAAATAAGATGTACATGATATACAGTATAAGTAAATTGATTAAAAGTAATGATCTGTTATAGTGTTGAAATTTGTTATTCCTTGCATTATAATAGTATTGTATTATGATTATTATGTAATATGTAAGGACATTTGGCCATAGCAAAATAATTACAATAATATTGATATCTCTCTCTCTCTCTCTCTCTCTCTCTCTCTCTCTCTCTCTCTCTCTCTCTCTCTCTCTCTCTCTCTCTCATATATATATATATATATATATATATATATATATATATATATATATATATATATATATATATATATATATATATAGTGTGTGTGTGTGTATATACAGTATACAGAACTTGTTTCTGTAATATGGTTTAATTTATTAACAAGGTTTAAGGCTTATAAAGCTTATCACTTCAAAAAGTGAACTGACCTTCTGTCAGTTGTGAAACTGTATGAGAGTTTGATCTCCTTCGTATCAGAAATGAGACAGGGTCAGTTTGATAAGGTAAAAGATCAGGCTACACTGAGACTGAGACAACAAAAAGAACAAACAAGAGAAAATATTGTCCTTGCGGGATTTTTAGGTTAGTCCTCCTCTTTTTTTAATTAAAGCATTTTCTGTGGAGACTGAGGGGAAGCCTCGTTTTCTATCAAGAAGGGACTAGGAGTACCTGCGATAATGTATGGCATGGAGGCGAATCAGGGCGATGGGAACGACAGGCAGAAACGAGAAAATTGGAAGCGATACAAAATAATATCGGAAGGACAGGATTAGGGGCGAATAAATATGTAGCACAGGAAGTAATCCGGGAAGAATTGGGGTGGAGTACTTTTGAAGAGAGGATAGGGAAAGCTAAAGGAAAGTACAAGAAGAGATGGAGGAAAATAGATGGCCAAAGGTGTACAGATGAGCGAGCAAGGGAAGTAAATGGAATAGGGAGCGTAAAAGAAGGCTTGATAGGATAAATATGATACAGGACCATGTGGGAGAGGAATTTAGAAAAGATGTAAGATTTCTGATAGTACAAACTGATATATCTTATAATTGTATTTGTTTGTATTTCATATTATCTGCCATTGTGTATAAGTAAAATTTATGTTAAATGAGTCCCTGTGTAATAATTGTCTCTATTGTAAGATTTAAATGTGTTTCGTATTTGTCTTTCGTTTCTCCCTGTTATACCAGGATTTTAACTGGGTTTCGATTGGGAAAAAGTTGAGTTCTATCCTAACTGGGTAATAATAATAATAATAATAATAATATTTATTCAGTCAGCAATTTACAGAGTTGGTACCACATAGTTTGTTACAAATATGACATGTACCAGCCTTGCATAATTCCAACTAAGGATAGCCCAATAAGGCCGTTAGGCGTATTTCCATTGGGGTCCTTGTGGGATTAGGTTAGCTGTGGAAAAGGGGAGGATAAAGAAATAGAGACTTTAGAGAAAGTATTTCTAGGGGGTTATTTTAAGATACCTTACATCCTATAGTAAATATCAGTAATCCGTAATCAGTAATCATTTCAGTTTGGTTTGTCTATCTCTTATGTCGTATTTAGTAGTAGACATAAGCTTGGTGCTCCCTTCTCGCAGCTGTCCGGTTCAGGTGTTCCTTCAGGCTACGTCTGAAGGAATACAGTGTTCTCTTTTCACGGACTGACTGGGGTAGGTCGTTCCAGTCTTTGATGGCAGTGAAGAAGAATGTTTGCTTACCCTGTCCTTGGATTCTCGGGACCTTAAAATTAAACATCATGTTTCTTGTATTATGTCCACTCCTCTCATTTGCTTTAACAAAATCATTCTGTAGATACTCTGGAGCTCTGTCATAGAAAATTTTGAAGGCATTAGTTAGCCTGATTTGTTTGGCCCTGTCAGAGACATTGAGCATACCTAGTGACTGAAGTTGTTCCTGGCCAACATGTGATCTGGGTCCTAGTTTCAGCATGAACCTAACCATTTTATTTTGAGTGACCTGAAGTTTGTGCTGTGCTGATTTAGATGATGCAGAGTACCAGGATGACACAGAATAGTCAAAATGACATTGAACAAGCGCTTGGCAGAGGGTCTTTTTGGTCGCCGCGGGCAAGCATCCCACCTGTCTATACAGGTATTTTATACGTGCTCTACACTTACTCAGGATAGATTCCAAAATTGTTTCACCTGACAAACTCGCGTCCAGTTTCAGTCCGAGATATTTAACTTGTGACACTGTTGTTATAGGAATATCATTACAGTTGACCGAGAAGCCCACAATGTCTTTCAGTTTGCGTTTTGTTCCACATAAGATGGCTTCCGTCTTGCCCAGGTGAAGAGATAGTCTATTGTCCACTAGCCATTCACTACATGATGCTAGTTCTTTGGAAAGTGAAGCGGCAATACTTATTGGGTCTTTTCCTGAAACCAGAAGCACGCTGTCGTCTGCATACAGTAATAATTTACATGAGACGCTCAGTTCCATGTCGTTCACATAACAGAGAAAGAGTAAGGGACCAAGGATGCTTCCCTGCGGGACCCCACAGTTAATTGGCATCGGATCAGATATATTATCATCAATTTTGACTCTTTGGGTTCTACCACTAAGATAAGATTTAAACCAGTTCACAGACCCTATGCCCATAGCTTGTAGTTTATTACATAGGATATCATGGTCTACTGTGTCAAACGCTTTTTGTAGATCAAGAAGAACCATACCGGTGTAGTTACCTTTAGACATTTCTTTACGAATGTGATCCGTTAAGTGGATGAGACAGGAGTCTGTCGAGTACATGCATCTGAAACCTGATTGAAACTTATAGAATAGATCATTTTGTTTGAGGTAGTGTTCAATTTGGGTGTATACCGCTCTTTCAAGGATTTTAGATACAATACATAATATGCTAACTGGTCTGTAGTTGCCAACTTCTAGTTTATTTCCTTTCTTGAATAGTGGGGTTACAATAGCTTCCTTCAGTTCAGCAGGTACTGTGTTGGTGTTAATTGACAAGTTGATGATGTGGGTTAGGGGGCCTGCTATACCAATGGCTCCATCTCGTAGAAATTTGGCAGGAATTTTGTCTGGTCCTGTGCTCTTATGTACATTTAGGTTAGACAGCTCGTCAAAAGTGTATTTTGGTGTAACATTTTGCAATCTAAATGTGTTCGGGTGTATGTCTTTATCTCTGTAGAAATTACGAAAGGTGGCCGTTGTTGTCGTGTATTTATTGAGAGGTTGAGGTAGGTTCTGTGCAAGTGTGTTTGCTATGGAAGTGAAGAAGGAGTTGAAGTAGGTTGAAATTTTTCGTTTATCGTGGCAAACCTGATCATTAATGGTGAGAGCAATATTAGTGTTAGACGAATCCCTTGTCTTGTTGCTGTAGCCTGTTGTTTTTAGGTGCCTCCATAGTTTCTTTGGGTTATTCTGATATTCCTCTGCCTTATTGTGAAAATAATTATTTTTCGCTGATTTCATTTTCCTACTTAGTTTATTCCTGGCCCTGTTGAACTCATGTTTCAGACCTTGATCCTGTCTATGTTTCGCTAGCCTTTTTAACAGATTGTCTCTGTGTTCCAGATGGTGTAGTATGTCATTGTTGATCCATGGGTCTGACCTTGCTTTAATTCGTATGTCTTTCAGAGGAGCTATTTCGTCTAGGATGTTTGTGATGATGGTTCTGAAGCCAACCCATGCGTCATTAACGTTTGTACTTCCAAACACTGGAGACCAGTCTGTATTCCATAAAATGTCCAGAAATGTTTCCTTATTGTAGTTTCTGAGTGACCTTGTTTTGATAATCTTGTGATTCTCTAGGGTAATTTTTGTGGTTTTCCGTGTGCAATATGTGACGAAGTGATCACTTATAGAATGAATTTATACTTAGAACATATAGGCAAGCATTCAGAGGTAATAGACAACACAATGGTACATTTGAGTATTCTTATTAATGGTAAGCAATACACGTGGCATACATATTCATCCAAACAATAAATGGGCAATGGTACAATGGGTTTGCAGCACGAAGAGGGTTACACCATACCCGAAAGTGGATTTATGGAGCTCCGATCTTACTCTCAACCGTCTTAACAGTTTTACCAACGCACCTAAACTTCGTTAGATGCTGAAATAGCCTCCCCGAAAATATGCCCTGGCTGGGAATTGAACTCGGGACCCTTGGGTTATGAGGCAGTCACTCTACAAGTTAGACCAATAGAGATATATCTCTACAGCAGAGCGGCTTCGAACTCAATAGCTGACCAAGTGGACCTAATGAAGAGGGACGCAGGACTCGGCAGGAGTGGTGATCCATTACATCTCTGAGGCGGTGCCCCTAGACTACACCAAGTATACCAAGTAAGTAAGTATACCACCATCCAAGTGAACACCACATAATTTGGGAACTCCCAACCCCCCTTCCTAATCCCACTAACAATTATCACCACACCCCCACAACAACTTGCTCTACTCAGCCTCACCTGGTGAGTTACCCTATACACGGTAGACAATCTGGATTGGTAAATGGTTCAGGAAGATTATAATTAGGATAGCTCGGATCTGCTGGTACGCCAGTCTTGTTAGTGAACTACTTGGTGGGAAAAATGTAATGAAGGAAAGACTGTTGTGTACCTTAAGCAGAATATGGTAGTATTAGCAGGATATAGTTACTTGATAAGATGTGGAAAGATATTGAATGATTGATGCAGGGGGCGTGAAGGAGCGCGGGATCTTGACATTAATTGGTAACAAAATTGATAAAGGAGAGGGCGGCCGAGTGCCGAGTGTATGGCATTCTTGAAGGTACCGATAGAATCCAATGCGACGACCTCATCCGGCAAATAAACCCACCCTAGCCTATACACAACCCCTACTATTTTTGTTTCAACCCCCCACATTCTATCAGAACACCACATACACCAACACCTACAACAAATCCTAGAGGATACACACAACCAGCCACACATTATTACATGTACTATATCTACTCCACAATCTAGCTGGAGTATCCGTAAACCAGTACTTGGGCCCAAACCACCTGCTTGTATTATTATGTGATACAGGCAGGAGGTTATAAATTGCGGCCTTGCAATGGAAGATAACCCACGGCAACCTGTTTTTCCCCTTTACTGATCTATGTATATGATGATGACGTATTGTGTATTCCCAGCAATCTTTTTTTGTCCCAATAATTCTAGGGTTTTTCACCTCAGAAAAAAATATAATTAAGTCCCCAATTTTCTCCGATCTTCATAGCCCTCCCTATTTTCTGGGTGTGTGAATAAGATTGATGGATAATATATTGCCTATATATTATTTTGTATTATATTATTTATTTATATATTTTATTTATTTATTATTATTTTTTTTAATTATTTATTTATTTATTTATTTATTTTTTGCTATTTCTGATGAAACAAAAACAAAGAAGACAAGAAAGATATGGATATTAGTTGTAAAAAGTCATCTCCGGTGTAAAACTTGATAAACTATATATTCTATATTTTATTCATTTCACTCCAACACAAAACACCTCCAATGAAATTATTGAAAGCATAGCCTACTTACTTTGGTGTTACTTTGGATGATTCCGCCTGTTACTGGCGAAGCTGAAGTCGACTTCCACTCGCACCAGGTTGTCCTTCATCCGACTCCCCATCCTGGATGACTTCAGGCAGGGTGTTGTGATGATGGCTGGGGTAATCTGCAGGTATTGGTGGGTGGTCAGGTAATCCACCCAGCCACCTGTCCAATCTTGTTTTGAAGTTCTCAGGGTTGGTTCCACTGAGGTCCCGGAGTTCACGAGGGAGGCAGTTGAACAATCGAGGTCCATTGCGAGTGAAGGAGTTATGGATTTGAGTCTTCACACGTTGTATGGTGCCTTGGGATGATGGTGGTTAACTGTGATCCCTGCATTTGGTACTCTGCCCTCTAGGATCTTCCACACATATATGACTATATAGCTCTCCCTCCTCCTCTGCAGGGAGTACAGTTTTAACTGGGTTAGTCTTTCCCAATAGTTGAGGTGCTGTACTCCCTGGATTCTGGTGGTGAATTATCTTTGAGGGGCTTCTAGGGCAGCTATTTCCTGTATTTTGTGTGGAGACCATAGCTGGCAGCAGTACTATAGTCTTGGGAGCACAAGAGACTTCCACAGGGTCTTCATACAGAGCTCTTCCCATGTTGTGAAAGTTCTTAGTATCCACCCACTCATGTTTCTGGCTGCTTCAACTGTTTTGGTGGCATGGTGGGTGAAGGTTGCGTCGCTGCTCATTTGGACTCCCAGATCTTTAACGTGGTCTTCATCTATAATTGGCTGGTTGTTGTAGAAGTATATGTGGTTGATTGTTACAGGGCTTCATTTGCTCCGTACCGTAGTAATTCAAATTTATCCCCATTAAGGACCATAATATTTGTTGCCCAGTTAAGTACTTTATTAAGGTCCTCTTGCATTTTGTTGCAGTCTTCAATTTGTATGATTTATTTCTTTAGGTTCCATGTCATCTCAACCAGTACTCTATTTCAACCAGTAGCTCTCAACCAGTGCCAAATTAACCCAGACCAACCAAACCAGTGCCAAAATATAGTACTAACCTAACCTAACCGTATTGGTTAATTTGGTACTGGTTGAGAGTTACTGGTTGAAATGGTCTACTGGTTGAGTTGACCTGTCACCATTTCTTTATCCTGGTGTCGTCTGCAAATGAATATGCTTCGGATATATGCCGCTTCACTTTCCAAAGAACTAGAATCATGTAGTGAATGGCTAGTGGACAATAGACTATCTCTTCACCTGGGCAAGATGGAAGCCATCTTATGTGGAACAAAACGCAAACTGAAAGACATTGTGGGCTTCTCGGTCAACTGTAATGATATTCCTATAACAACAGTGTCACAAGTTAAATATCTCGGACTAAAACTGGACAAGAGTTTGTCAGGTGAAACAATTTTGGAATCTATCCTGAGTAAGTGTAGAGCACGTATAAAATACATGTATAGACAGGTGGGATGCTTGCCCGCGGTGACCAAAAAGACCCTCTGCCAAGCGCTTGTTCAATGTCATTTTGACTATTCTGTGTTATCCTGGTACTCTGCATCATCTAAATCAGCACAGCACAAACTTCAGGTCACTCAAAATAAAATGGTTAGGTTCATGCTGAACCTAGGACCCAGATCACATGTTGGCCAGGAACAACTTCAGTCACTAGGTATGCTCAATGTCTCGGACAGGGCCAAACAAATCAGGCTCACTAATGCCTTCAAAATTTTCTATGACAGAGCTCCAGAGTATCTAAAGAATGATTTTGTTAAAGCAAATGAGAGGAGTGGACATAATACAAGAAACAGGATGTTTAATTTTAAGGTCTCGAAAATCCAAGGACAGGGTAAGCAAACATTCTTCTTCACTGCCATCAAAGACTGGAACGACCTACCCCAGTCAGTCCGTGAAAAGAGAACACTGTATTCCTTCAGACGTAGCCTGAAGGAACACCTGAACCGGACAGCTGCGAGAAGGGAGCACCAAGCTTATGTCTACTACTAAATACGACATAAGAGATAGACAAACCTAAACTGAAATTATTACTGATTACGGATTACTGATATTTACTATAGGATGTAAGGTATCTTAAAATAACCCCTAGAAATACTTTCTCTAAAGTATCTATTTCTTTATCCTCCCCATTTCCCCAGCTAACCTAATCCCACAAGGACCCCAATGGAAATACGCCTAACGGCCTTATTGGGCTATCCTTAGTTGGAATTATGCAAGGCTGGTACATGTCATATTTGTAACATACTATGTGGTACCAACTCTGTAAAATGCTAACTGAATAAATATTATTATTATTATTATTATTATTATAGTGCTCCAGGTTCGTGTCTATGTCATTTATGTGTATTATGAAGAGAAATGGGCCAACTACCGAACCCTGCGGAACTCCACTCAATACCTGGCTAGGGTCGGACAGCTCTCCTTGGACTGACACATGCTGGGTCCTCCCTGTCAAGAAACTGTGGAGCCATCTTCCAAGTGGGCCCTTGATGCCATGGTTTCGAAGCTTGTTTAGGAGAATCCCATGGTCTACTTTATCAAAGGCCTTAGCGAAGTCTAGGTAGATGACATCCGTGTTTTGGCCATCTTGGATATTTTCAAGGACTCTCTCATGGTGAAGTAGGAGCTGGGACAGACACGAACGCACATGCCTGAAGGCATGCTGTCCATTGTTGAAGGCTCCCTTTTTTTCCAGAAACTCTACCATCTTCGTTCGAATGACTCGCTCACAGATCTTGACAAGGTGGGATGTAAGGGTTACCGGTCTGTACTTGTTGGCTAGACCTTTGCTGCCTCCCTTGTGATAGGGGTTATGATGGCTGTCTTGAGAGATACAGGTACAGTACCAGATTCAAATGAGAGTAACCAGAGTATCTGAAGTGGTTTGGCTAGTTCCCTTTTGCAGTTTTTCAACAGCTGTGCATAGAAGCCGTCAGGATCGGCTGCTGCATCAGGAGAGATGGAGTCGATGGCTGTTATTATTTTGTCTTCACTTATGTTGATTTTGGATAATTGTTGATGGGCATCTGGTGAGTCTGTGAAGAAGGACCGCAGATTGGTGACTGTTTTGCCTTCGTCTGGGTTGCTGAATACACTTTCATATTGTTGTTTGAGCATATCCGCCATTGCTCTGGGTTCTCCAGTGAGGTCCCCGTTTTCCTTTATGAGAGGTCCTACTGCAGATCTGTTCTTCTGTTTTTTTTTTGTGCGTACGAAAAGAAGAATTTGGAATTCTCCTTTATGTGGGCTACTGCCTCTCTCTCCGGTGTTGCTCCTCGTGAGACAGCTTAATTTGCCTTTCTGTTTCTTAAATTTGAGTTTTAATTTGTTCTTGTGCAGGTAGGAATATGGTCTTTCTGAGTTTAGTTTGCAGTGTTTTTCTCCTCATTAATATTCTTCGGTCTCGGGGTATTTGACTTCTTGTATTTTTTCTTACTTTTTGGGGGATATATTTGGTACATAGCCTACAGTATATCCTGGTATTTTGTGACGATAGTTCCTAGGGTATCATATACACTTCTTCCCTGAAGTTGGGCTTCCCAGTTTGTATTTTAAAGTTCTGATTTGACTTGCTCCCAGTTTATGTCAGGGCTGTAGAAGTTCAGGTTTCTTAATAATTATGTTCTCTGTTGTGTTTCTACTCATATGGCTCTTTTGCCCTGCTATCTGGTTGGTAGGCTATATGCTTTAACTTGGATTAGGTTGTGGTCAGACAATGGTTTTGTTGGTCTCATATGAGTTAATTATATGTGATCCACCGCGATTCGAACCTGGGTTATCACACATATTTTTAAACACTCTAACCATTACACCACCAAGACGGTTAAAAGGTATTTATGCACAAGCCTACGACTTACGCATTCTCGAATACTGGATATTAATCTAATCATGTAGCCTACATATTCCCAACTGCGCTATGGTAGCCTACTGTTTAAGTGAGAGAAAAGAATATTAATGGGGCACAGATCATATAGACCGGCCTTACTACGAAATATCCCTGAACATACTGATAATCTATATTTTATTAATTTCACCCCAACACCGACTTTCCTCTACTCTGACCTTGCTCTGACTATCCCTCTGACGTTGGCGTTTACGTTGGGGAACTCGCTGACTCGCTGAGCCGATGCAAAGGACAGTCGTGTGGAATCTCAAGAATCCCAAGAAAAAAAAGGAGGAAATGTGCGCTACAGTTGGTACTCATGAAGATAACAGCATTTATCTACATAAACGTCATCAGAGCAAGTTTTTCATAGAATATACACTGGTGTGTCAATTCCTGTGCAATGGCCCAATCGCATTTCACAAGGTAGGTCTAGGTTATACCTTTGTGTAATCACTTTGAACTTTCCTTTTGGAAGTTAGGCTAGCCAAGCCTATCTGAATCTAGGCTATAACTTGGTACGGTAGCCTAATGTAACTGTACTGCCAATGATAGTATCCACAGTGCCCTTAAAAGTACACTTCATGATCTGGGTAATTATAGGGAATAGGCTCGCACCCTTACCCTTATTTTTCATGTTTTTCCCTCCAGATTTTGAGAAATGAGTGCTTTCATGGTCTGTCCGAAAGAGCTCTGAGATTGATTGAAATGGGAATTTTTTCTATTGATAGCCTAGGCTATCAGGTTTTATAAATGTGATAAAAATTATTCTCCCACAGTGGATTATACATGAGTACAGTATAAGGATTCCATAGACCTAAGCTACATTGTCCCTAATAAATTACGTATATCGTATAATAATAATAAGGCTGCGAGCCTAGTCTAGGCCTATTCCCTATAATGGTAAACCTGACTTTTTGGACCGACAGCGATTTCAGTAAGTTTTATTTATTTTTTTTATATTTTTCCTTCAGATATAGGCTAGGCCTAGGCTAGTGTTGTTTTATACTGAAGAGGAGCTGAAATGAGTATTTACCCATTATCCAACAATCTAAAAACACGCCCCCCACTAGTGGGGAGGGCTATGAAGATAATGAAGTTCAGGGAAAATGAGGGGTTAAAAGCGTAAAAATACAATAATAGGCCTAGGCTACCCTATAGCCTAGTGTTTTGTATCAAAACTTGTCTTTTCTTTTTTTTCCAAATTGCAAACCCATAGCCTAGGCTAAAACCCAATTTTGTGAATACCCGAGCCAACTTTTGACGAAAGCTGGCTCGGATTTCACGGGGTGGAATGCCTCAGAGATGAGGCATCTAGAGAGGGGCGTCCCACAAGGGAGTGTTCTTGGACCAATTCTATTCTGTATATATACAATTGCACTATCTAGCATATTAATGAAACATGGAGTGAAATTCAAACTGTTTGCGGATGACACCCAATTCTATCTGGCACTAAGTGACGTGGTGAATGTTGAGGAGAAGATTAGTGGTTTACTAAAAGACATTGGGAAGTGGATGGAGTCAAAGCAACTGAAATTAAATGAAAATAAAACTGAATGCCTATTAGTAGGCAGACGGGTGAACCTTGAGAGACTGGGCGTGCAAAGCCTCAATATCAATGATAGTGTGATGACTGAGTAGTGTGGTGAAGGATTTGGGAGTTTTGGTTGATAGTGAACTGTCATTTAAAAACCAGATTAATCAAACAGTGCGAATCTCTGCCTATCATCTGAGGAATATTGCTTTTGTGAGAAAATATCTGGATATTAATACAACCAAAATGTTGATCCACAATCATGTAATTAGTAAATTAGACTATTGTAATTCTCTATATTATCGACTACCAAATTACTTGCTACGAAAACTACAACTTATAATGAATAGAGCAGCAAGATTAATAAAGAGTTTACCATTCCGTGCGAGTATAACGCCGGCATTAATTGACCTGCATTGGCTGCCGGTGAAAGCGAGGATCATATTCAAACTGTGTGTTATAGTGTATCAAGCTTTGAACTTTGGAAAGCCGGAATATGTGCGAGACTTATTGGAAGACTTCAATGTTGGCACTGATATGAAGCTGAGACATGGCAACGTGCTGCATCAATTGAATGAGCCACGGTGCAATCATGAATTTGGATTTAGGGCCTTCGAAAAGAGTGCACCGAGACTTTATAATAATCTACCAGTTAATGTGAAAAGGTGTGCGAACATAAAGGCCTTTAAAAAGTCACTAAAGGCACATATGTTCAGGGAGTGTTATGACTTAGAAGATGGCACTGTGAGACAAAACTACAAGTGCTAGATGGTTTAAAGGGCAGCTGCGACGAGCGTCACATCTAGTGACGGAGCGCGGCTGAGAAACTCCACACCAAGTAACAAGTAACAAGTAAGTAGCCTAATATCTATAAATGTTATAAAAATAGTCAACTTTGGGAAGACATTAGCCTAACCTAACAACCTTACCTAACCTATCCTAGTATTATGGGTGGGGGCTGCCGCCCCCACACCCCCGGTGGTTGGATTAGTTTTTTTTTTTTTTTTTTTTTTTTTTTTTTTTTTTTTTTAAAGCCTAAATGTGCTAGGCTATTAGCCTAACCTAACAACCTTACCTAACCTAACCTAGTATATGGGTGGGGGCTGCCGCCCCCACACCTCCGCTGGTTGGGTACTAGCTGAAAAACATATTGTTTTACAGTAGGCCTATAGGGTAAGGTGGGGTAGATTCGCCGCGAAACGTGGTTCTTTAATAACAGCATCCAACTGAATCAGTATTCAGAAGTTTTTTTTACATAACTTTTACATTCAGGCCTTCCTGCACACGTTCATATCATTTTTATGTGAAAAAACAAAACAAATGTTTGTAATGGGGTGGCGAAAAAAGTTAATCGCGCGGCGGATCCACCCCATAGTGAGGGGTGAAATCGCCGCTGCCATATATTATCAATGATTTCATCCTGCCACGGCGATTTTACCCCCAATTACTCTGCAAAAGTAACAATTAAGATGTTTTATTATTATATTGATATAATCCAAGTATTTTTGTATAAAACTGTAGACCTAGCCTAGGAGTATTATAAAATTATAAATTATATAATTATAAATTCTTACCTGAAACAAAGAGAAAGAGAGTTAGTTTCCACTTAGAAATCATAAACAACCATCTTGTAACACAGGTGGGAGAGGTAAGGTCGCCGCCACGAAAAATGCTCACGACCGCTTACATATTTTTCTATCTATCTATCTATTGCCGGACGCCTTACTCCCCTTACGAGGGTGGCCATACACAGAATGCCCCCATGCGGACCCATTCCCTGTGAGAGGGACAACCCGAGCCAGTTTAGTGAAGGACTTACAGGATTGACCACTCAATTTAGGATCGGTCCGACTCCGAGGCCCTCTGTGTATCTTGTTAGCACTATTTTTCTACAGTGGTGTTCGGCTAATCCATCCACTAACCTGCCTTACCCTTAGGTAAGCAATACGGATTTGTATCAGGTTTACTCCCCTAGACAGGTTACCAACCAAGGCTGACGAGTCCCATCCACCCGAATTTGTATAAGGTTGTCTCCCCTAGATGAGTTGCCGACCAAGGCTAACGAGTCCCACCCACCCACATATTTTTCAGGTTGTAAAATTATGAAAAAATATTTGTCTTCGTTAAATAAATTACAACTATGCATGTTTGTGTTCTATCATCATCTACACATACTATAAACATACCTAGAATCAATTCCATACGTATTTGGATTTATGACCGATTTTTTTGGACAAGTATCTACGGTCCGCGGCGAATCCACCCCGCCTTACCCTATGTATTTTAGCTTTTTTGTTTTTTCGCCCTTATAATACATTTCAGCTCTTAATGACATATATAGCAATGATTTATATGCTCTACCGGACCTATTAGGCCTAAAAAGATCTCGATGGGCTAACTGTCTGTCCAAAACATCAGTATTACCCCTATAATTATCGGGCATTTTTTCTATTAATAGCCTATCGGGTTTTATAAATTTAATCAAAATTATTCTCCCACAGTGGATTAGGCTACTAGGCTATACATGAGTACAGTTTAAGGATTCCATAGACCTACATTGTCCCTAATAAATTATGTATAATAAGGCTGCAAGCCTATTCCCTAGCCTAGCCTAGCCTAGGCTATAATCATCATGATCTGTTCAGGATCGATGATTAGGCTAGATCAGAATAGATTAGGCTAACACTCTGGGATGGGACGAATGGACGATTAGCCTAGCCTTGGAAGGAAAGGTTATCCTAATCAAGTTGGTAGGCTAGGCCTATAGGCTAGCCTAATTCTAGTGGTGGCTCCAACTCTATTTGGGTAGCCTATTAAAATGATTGCCGTTCATCTATTTAGCCTAGGCCTTTATCATTGCTTGTTGGTTTCTGGTAGGCCTATTATAAACTGGGGCATTTTAGTTTTATATTTAGGCCTAGCCCATACAAGGTTTGTTTAGGTTGTTTGGCGTAGTTATTAGGCGTTGCGGTAATTCTGCAGAACAACAACTCCTGTTATTTTATTTTTATATTATATATTTTTTTTATTGTAGCCTAGGCCTAAGGTTAAGTGTGTATTTTATTGTTAGAAAGTGCAGAAAGCCCTATTTATTAGCATTTGCATTGTTAATTATAATTCAGATACCTCAACAATCTAGGAGTTTACTCGATTTAGTGAACTTTGAAAAGACATTAGCCTAACCGGTAAGAGTTGTGTTATCGGGCGTACCACTACCGACATACAACATAAATCATCTATAAATACTTAACCTAACTAAAAAGCCTAACCTAACCTAGTATTCTCATTACTACATGAATACTAGGTTAGGTTGTTTGGTTAGGTTAATGTTTTGGAGAGGAGTTATGCTGTATGTCGATAGTGGTACGCCCGATAACACAACTCTTACCGCCTAACCTAACAACCTTACCTAACCTATCCCTATCCTAGTATTATGGGTGGGGGCTGCCGCCCCCACACCCCCGCTGATTGGGTATTAAAACTATTAAAAATTGATGGGATGAAGTCTATGGTGTTTACTCTGCAATCTTCCGTTTTGGCTGTCGATAACAGGAAAATCAATAAAAATGTACTGTCTTCTTGTAGGTGAAGCTCCACTCTGAACATCGGGAGGAGCCTCCAAGGAGGCTAGAATGTAAACAAAGTGTCCTGGACTGGCTGTACAAAAATAACTCCTATAATGTTATAGGGGAGTGAAAATCAAATTGACAAAATAAGAAAAGTAGGCTAGCACTTATCCGCACAATGCGCACATTATTAACCCGGCAGATGCTGGGGGCAAGAATGTAGTTACCGGGTGTACCGCCTGTCTTGTTTACAATACTCGGACGCTCACCATCATGTTCCCGTCTATTTTGACTGCCTTTGGATACAAAAATATATTACCCTAACCAAACAACCTAACCTAGTATTATAGATTTAGCCAATAAGTATTTATTTTATTATAAGTACTGTACAGTATTTATAGATGATTTATGTTGTATGTCGGTAGTGATACACCCGGTAACTACATCCTTCCCCTGCTGGGAGACTCTTAACCCGGGAGCTGCGGGAAGACTCTCTGGAGTAAGTAAAACTAAAAATCAACTTTTTACATCGAAAAAAAAAAAAAAAATTTATTTTTATTTTTTTATTTTTGTTTGGCCCCTGGGCCATACAAAATCTCAGTCCTCTACCTCCCCTCCTTCCCCACTTTCCTCCTATTCCTCAGTTATCACCTATTTTCCCTATTATTCCCTTATTCTGAGGTATATTTTCGTGCTAACATTAGCGAGTTGCAAGCAGGGTGTTGTCATCACTGATGGCCATCGAGTGCAAGAGAGAGAGAGAGAGTATCGATCGACTGTGTCGCAGTGGCCTTGGGGAAAATTGGCGGGAAGGTAGCTTGCCTCACCCATACATTATACAACTCGCGGGCTATATCTCCGATTTTGACCATCCAAACGCTGTTTTCACTCGTTTTATTGTTGTTTCAGGTTAATACCTTTATAATCAACCCATAATAGGCGCATATGGATAATTATTAATGCTATTAATGGTACAATGAATATTTTAGTGACGAAAAACCTCAAATACGTCAGCACTTCAGAGGTTAAGAGGTTTTACTGTGCGACTGCTGGGAGACTTTAACCCTCCAGCCCCGGCTACGCATTACATAAATATTCCCCAAAACCCGGGTGTTTTGGCCGAAAAACGTCTAGGCTAGGCTACCGTATATTTGTTATTCTGACTACTTCCCGCATTCCCACGCATCCCCAAGCGTAGCTGTGTTATTTACCTGTAGAATGGCGTTAAGTAGAGCTCTCTAAGTCAACTGGTTGAGTTGTGATGATGATTTCATTGGAGATAACTTTATGGCAAAAACAGCCACTTTACACTACTTTTCGATACTTAACAACAACATGCAGGCACACACGAACAAACGACGCTCTCCTTCTTGTGGCCGGAGATGCAGGGCGTCGGTCCAGCCGGCTGTTGTTTACATGCGTCGGACCGACGCCTCGCACACCAAGCTCACAGGCTTTGACCTCATGGGTGTTTAACCTAACAAGTGCGCATGGGGGTAATTGAAAACGTCCCCCTGTGCTGACGTATTTGAGGTGTTTCCGTCACTAAAATATTCATTGTACCATTAATAGCATTAATAATTATCCATATGCGCCTATTATGGGTTGATTATAAAGGTATTAACCTGAAACAACAATAAAACGAGTGAAAACAGCGTTTGGATGGTCAAAATCGGAGATATAGCCCGCGAGTTGTATAATGTATGGGTGAGGCAAACTGCTTTCCCGCCAATTTCCCCCAAGGCCACTGAGACACAGTCAATCGATACTCTCTCTCTCTTGCACTCGCTTGCCATCAGTGATGACAACACCCTGCTTGCAACTCGCTAATGTTAGCACGAAAATATACCTCAGAATAAGGGAATAATAGGGAAAATAGGTGATAACTGAAGGAGAGGAGGAAAGTGGGGAAGGAGGGGAGGTAGAGGACTGATATTTTGCATGGCCCAGGGGCCAAAAAAAAAAAAAAATAAAAAAAAAAAAAAAATTCGATGTCAAAAGTTGATTTTTTATTTTACTTACTCTCAAGAGTCTTCCCGCAGTCCGCCGGGGGAACTCTTAAGAGTCTCCCCGCAGCTCCCAGGTTAAGAGCCCTTCCGGGTAGCTCGTGTATGCTTTTTTATGGGCGTTCAAGAGCCCTTCCGGGAACAGAGGGTTAAGATCCTAGGCCTAAAAAAAAAAACTTTTAAAAGGCCCCAGTAGCTCTTGAAAAAAACAAAATATATTTCCTCCTCCATACCTTTACATAACTTCTCCACATCTGTCAAAGTCCCCTCCTTCCCCCCCCCCCCCCCCTTCAATTATCACCTATTTTCCCTGTTATTCCCTTATTCATTGGTATATTTTCGTGCTAACATCTGCAAGCCGGTTGCAGGGTGTAGTTATGTGACTAGGGAGTGTGTTGGGTAAGGTAGAGGGTGGGGTGAGACTCTGTCACGCTTCAGACCTCGCGAGAGGTGGGGTTGCCTCGCTCTGCTCCACATTTCATGAATGGGCCGCTCCGTATTTATTCGCGATTTTGACCATCTAAGCACTATTCCAACTTATTTTATTGTTGTCACATGTTACTATCTTCATATTAAACGTAAAATAGGCGCATATGGATAAGTATTAATTATATTTATCGTAAATTAACGATTTTAGTAAGGAATGAATCATAATACCTACGCACAGAGGTATGGTGTATACTACAGGGGCTGCACAGCCTAGAGGTTAAGGTCCCCTGAGTAAGGTAAGAGTGAAAAACAAAAATTCCATGAGACAAGAATCTCGTAATCGAGGAGTTGTTGTTCTGCAGAATACCCTGTGTTGCGTCGCTGGTACCGGTACCGGTACTGTACTACTGTGGGTTACATACATAAGCGACGCATAACGTGAGTCCCTGGGGTCGAAGGGGTTAATATCGCCACACTCATACACACACACGCGAGTTTTGATCAATGTTTAGTCCCACATGTATAGGCTATACGCACGCACCCTCAAGAAGTGGATTTCTTGTTTGATGCTCTGGCAGTGATAAACAAAGAACAAAGCAATGTAGAACCATGGGGTTTTCATAATTTTCAAGCTGAATGACGGCATATGATAATGATATTTGGTTGATATTATTATATATTTGCATTGTATGAAGCTACAAGATATATAAACAAGGCGCTTGGGTAAGAACCTGTGTAGCGGGTAGAACTGTTTTTCAGATGCCTATTTACTAAGAATCATTGAACAATATATATATGGGTAGGATGTAGTGAGCGGGCGTACCGCCATCTTTGTTTACATTACGCGTAGTGGCGTCGGACCTTTCCCATCATGTTCCAGTCTATTTTAACCTAACCTAACCTAACCTAGTATTCATGTAGTAATGACAGGGGGCAAATAGCAGAAAATATAGCGTCGAAATAGACGGGAACGTAAGTGCGACCGCGGCGATCGCCCTATGTAAACAATGACGACCGTACGCCCGAACTCTACATCCATCCCCAATATATTTAACCTAGCCTAACCTAACCTAACCTAACCTAGTATATAAGTTTACTATGAATGTAAAATGTAAAAATACTATTGAAACATTACCAAATTATTGAGATAAATACAGGTCCACCCGCTACACAGGATTATACCGCTACAAGATATATAAACAAGGTGCTTGTGTGCCCGAACCCCCAGGTGGAAGCCTGGAAGGTTGGCGCCTTGGCGGAAATACTTAAGGGGGTTGATGGTCAACCTGCTTTTTTTTTCTCTCCTTTTCTCTCTTTCTCTGGCTTGTATCCATTCAGCCCCATTCAACCTACTGTTTTAAGACGTTTATCCCCATCCAGGTGTCGATTTCTTCCTGGCGAGTGATAACGAGCCAGCATTGTATGGAGAATTCTGGCTTCGCCGGAGACATTTTTCTATTGAAAAATGTTTATACAAATTTAGCCTGCTGTCAAAAGCATTTAGAAAAATATGCTGGCTCGCTACAGTACCGCTCGCCAGGAAAAAATCGACACCTGGATGTGGATAAACGTCTTAAAATAGTAGTCTGAATGGGGCCGAATGGATGCAACCCAGAGAGAGAGAGGGAAAAAAACGAGGTGGGCCCCCTTAACCCTTGTTTAGCGGGGCCGGACTTAAGTCCGTATCTAAAAATAAAAATCTGGACTATGTGGCGGGGCCTGACTTAAGTCTGTGTGCAATTTTTGAGCAAGAATGGCTCTGAGAGAGAGACGAACGACGGGAGGAGCGTAGGTTACCTCATGACCGCTCGCCACGGCTGCCGTGGGCCTACTGACATCTACTCCACACACATCCACCCTCCCTCCCTCGCTACACACGTAATTATGTAACGAAATGACCGTATTTTAGCGATTTTGCCCTTCGGTTGCACGATCATTGCAAGACAACCAATGATCATAGAAGGATGGCTCAGCTGTCATTGGAAAGCTCAATTAATGCCCTTTCAGGGATACATAATTGTATTACGCTCTGGCTCTTGTTTATGCATGGAAACAAGGCCATTTATGGTCAAAACCCCCCGCTGGGCGCGTAGTGGAAAAAAACTGACGGGCCCGCTCGTAATGTGTTAACCCTCCGACCCCGGCTATATATTATATATATATTCCTCGAAATCCGGGTGTTTTGGCCGAAAAACGTCTAGGCTAGGCTACCGTATATTCGTTAATCAGACTGCTTCCCGCATTCCCGCGCATCCCCAAGCGTAGCTGTGTTATTTACCTGTAAAATGGCCTTAAGTAGAGCTCTCTAAGTCAACTGGGTGAGCTGTGATGATGATTTCATTGGAGATAACTTTATGGCCAAACCAGCCACTTTACACCACTTTTCGATACTGAACAACAACATACAGGCACACACGAACAAGCGACGCTCTCCTTCTTGTGGCCGGAGATGCGGAGCGTCGGTCCAGCCGGCTGTTGTTTACATGCGTCGGACCGACGCCTCGCACACGAAGCTCACAGGCTTTCAAGCAATGGTACAATGTTGTACCATTTTTGGTGTTCCACCTAGAACTCCTACTACATCTCTTCACATAGAACTGCACTGGCTGCCAGTAAGAGCAAGAATAGAATTTAAGTTGTGTTTGGTGACTTTTAAGGTTCTCAAATTTGGTGAGCCTAGGTACCTTGCGGAGCTGCTCAGGCGCCCACCGGCACACCATGGTGTAGTTGTGCGTCATGACAATGACCCTTTTCGTCTTGATGAACCAAGGGCTTTCCAGCAGTCTTCTTTCTTTGAGAGGTCATTCTCCTACATGGCTCCGAGGTTGTATAACAGGTTGCCGCTGTCCATGAGACAACTGAGTTCTGTTGAATGCTTCAAGAGACAACTTAAGACTTTTCTCTTTGAGAGAAGCTATGATCTTGAGAGAGGTGTCATGACAGATGGCTATAGAGTTTAGGCTATTTTGCCACTGCTAGTGATTGTTAAATGTGTGTTGTATATAAGCCTTCTTTTGATGCATTGATTTTTGTTCTTTTTTCTTTCTCTTTTCGAGCGCTAGTGAATTCTTCGGAAAAATTGGCGCTTATGAGAAATAAGTAACATGCTTATTATTATTATTATTATTACCACCCGGGTTCCTGGGGCCAAAAAAAAATGGTACACGTGTGTACCAACCGGGTTTGAAGGGTTAAAGGCCGGACTCTGGGAGTTACATATTTGGGCAGTGTGATGAGTAAAGATGGAAGTTTGGAGGATGGAGTGGGACTGTGGGAGAGAGGTTACAGCAGCGCAGGATGGTTGTAGGAATACAGAAAGTGACAAGGAATAGCGAGGTGAGTATCATGTAAAGAAGTCCATGCAAGATAGTGAGGTAATCCCGACATAGACGTACGGGAGTGAAGCATGGACGTCGTTGGAGAGACATAAATCAAGAGTGAAGGCGGTGTCACACGAGCTGTTTTTCGAGCAATTTTTACGGGCAATTGTGGTCAGAAAGCTTTAAAAATTACACTATCAAAATTCAGCCGCCTAACATAATCGACCTTCAGTCTAGTTACCGATACCAGTGCGAAAATGTCCCAAAATAATACGAGAAAAAACTTGCTCATGGAAAATTTACGGAAAAATTGCTCGTGTGAAGGGTGTAATGGGTATACAGTACAGTAGAGTCACATTACAGTTTCTTACAGTAGATCCTCTGGAAAAAGGCAAACTATGCCTGTGTATCCAGCTCAGTACCAGTACTTGCACTGCTGCGGTCGTTCACGGTGTTGGCGGCGGCGGTAGCAGACGCAACATTTTTACTATTCTGTATTTTTGTTTTATAATCAAACTTCAAATCTTGTCTTCCCCATGCTTTATCAAGATTACTTTCAAACTCCCTTATTGATTCGGAATCGACTACATACTGGGGCAGTGCGTTCCACTCATTTACCACTCTATCACAAAATGAGTTCTTTGCCTTCTCAAGCCTATTTCTTTCTTTGTAAATTTTCTTAGAGTGTCCTCTCGTTCTTGTTCCCTCCCGCATCAAGAAGATACCTTCACACACATCCTCATCGTACTTTCCTGACACTATCTTAAAAGTCTCTATCATATCCCCTCTCTTTCTCCTATATGCCAGTGTCGGAAGAGATAGACATGGAGAGATAGACAGGTGAATGGGGAACTATGAGAGCAATGGGATATACTGTAGATGTGATTTAGTTGATTGGATATACTGTAGATGTGATTTAGTTGATTGGATATACTGTAGATGTGATTTAGTTGATTGGATATTCTGTAGATGTGATTTAGTTGATGGGATATACTGTAGATGTGATTTAGTTGATGGGATATACTGTAGATGTGATTTAGTTGATGGGATATACTGTAGATGTGATTTAGTTGATGGGATATACTGTAGATGTGATTTAGTTGATGGGATATACTGTAGATGTGATTTAGTTGATGGGATATACTGTAGATGTGATTTAGTTGATGGGATATACTGTAGATGTGATTTAGTTGATGGGATATACTGTAGATGTGATTTAGTTGATGGGATATACTGTAGATGTGATTTAGTTGATTCGATAATGTGGAGCATATGGAGAGTTAAGGGGAGGCAGACCGTTTTTCTGGACCCCCTTCTCCCTATGTTTAGCCCCACTAGTTTTGAGATTGTAAGACATTCGGCCCATTAGTTTGGCGTTTTTAACACCTTTTGCCCCATTTCGTTGTCAATTTAAGACCTTTTGTGCCAATTAGGGGTCTATTTTTTCCTGGCGAGCGATAGCAAGCCTGCAATATTAAGAGGAATTGGCCTTCGGCCGGGACATTTTTCTACCGAAAAATGTACAAATTTATCTTGAAGGGGGGTCTGTCTTGGGGATGTTTTTCTAAGCTTGATGGAGGTCTAGGGAGGAAACTAAAAAAATAGATGAATAAATTAATTAATAAACCAAACAAACGGCCAGTATCCCCTTAAGAAAATTATTAAAAGAGTGTATGAGAGTGAGGTGGAAGGGCAGAAAGGGAGTAGCAGACCGAGAGTAAGGTGGAGGATGGAGTTGAAAGGTATAAGAGTGAAAGTGGTGTTGGGTGAGAGGGGGGGCCACGGATGCCAGAGGAGCATGGAAACCACTCCCTCAGGAATCGATAGATAAATGCCTAGGCCTATAAAATAACATTAATGAATTGTTTGGAGTATATTTTGCATGGTTCATAATTATTATTGATGTTATAACTAATGGTTTCTCTTTCATAACTTAAATATCCATTTGATAATCAAACTGAATGAGGTAGATATAAGAGTTTTGTTATGCAGTATTTAAATAGCTACTGGATAATTGGGATTCTATTGCACAGTATTATATACTGAACTGTAAGTATATTAGCCTGTCATATGCTAGCATATATAGCATTGGTGGCGGATTCTGATGAGAAACTGCAGCGGGTAGTCAAAGAGTTTGGTGTGGTTTGTGGAAGGAGGAAACTGAAGGTGAACGTCAATAAAAGTAAAGTAATGGTGTGTAATAGGGGAGAGCATAGGGTGAATCTAGATGTGAGGCTGGATGGGGAAATATTGGAACAAGTAGAGTGTTTTAAATATCTAGGAGGAACGATAAGCAGGAGTGGAGGTATGGAAGTGGAGGTAAAACAGAGTGTGTGAAAGAAGGAAGGTTTTCGGAGCAATGGGAAGTATGTGGAAGACGAGAAATCTCGGAGTGAAAGTAAAAAGTGCACTGTATCAAGGAATTGTTGTGCCAACAGTGATGTATGGGGCTGAGACATGGGCTCTGAAGAAAAAGGAGAAAAGAGGGCTGGATGTGATGGAGATGAGCTGCTTGAGGAGTATGTGTGGAGTTACTCGTAGAGACAGATTGAGGAATGAAGAGATACGTAGGAGAGTGGGGCAGCAGGAACATTTGTCAGCCAGAGTGGACAGAAGGGTGCTGAGCTGGTATGGTCATGTTGAACGAATGGGAGATGAAAGGCTTACAAAGAGAATATGTGAGTCAGGTACAAGGGGAGATAGAAGGGCAGGAAGACCCCCATTGAGATGGAGAGACTGTGTAAGAAAGGCTTTGGATGATAGAGGAATGACTATAGATCAGGCAGGGGAAGTGGTGGTGGACAGGAGTGAATGGAGAATGCTTGTGAATAGTTGAGTGAACACGTGGTCATTTGGAGTAAGGGGTCGGGCGCAAGTTCGACTAGATAATAGTCCATCAGGCGCCTGGCCCGGGGGGACGATTAATATGAAGGGTGTGCCTGGAAGTGTGGTGGGAGGGCTTGTGGCTTTGGCTCCGCTGCATGTCTGCCTGCCGAGATCGGAACCTCTCTGGGTGGTCAGGGGCCGGGGGAGTGCTGGAGCGACCTTGGTAACCCTGGTCTCTGGGTCTTCTCCTGGGTGACCTGGATGTGTGTGAGTTTGTGTTTTTTATCTGTGTTTATTTTTTGTTTTATGTTGTTTTTGTGTTTTCCCTGTTCTTGCTCTGTCTTGAGTCGGCTACCCCCAAAATGGGGATTGGGCCTGAGCATATAGATAGATAGATAGATAGATAGATATGCTACAAAACAAATTAAGTGAATCAATTTTTATCCAGCATCTTGTGTTTTCAGTGGTGACATGTTGCTGAGTGCGAGGGAGCGTGAGCAAAGTATTCCCCTGCAGGGAGAGAAGCTGCAGCAGCCCGGGGAGTCATGGCAAGAGGAACAAATGCTGGAGACGCGCCTCAGGGAACACAAAGCTCTTTTGCAGGAACCTAAAGTGGCCAGGAGGTAAATATAGATATCGGTATAC
>JBAKBP010027882.1:0-29442 GCA_037953745.1 Lithodes maja | reverse complement strand
CTAACCATTACACCATTAAGATAGTTTTGCATGCAACTATGTTTTGTTTACTGGAATTCGTGGCCTCTAGTTCTCCCCTTATTTTTCACCACAAAATCGTTCTTATCAAATACCTCAAATGCGTTAACACATCTAAGCATCCTAACCACATCTCCCTCTCTCTTTCTTTCAGCATTGCCGATACCAGGTTCTCCATTCTATCCTCTTACGGCAGATCTCTAAGGTTAGTGAGCCTCTTGGTGGCAACCCTTGTCTGTTCCTTATCCACCGATCTGTTTGTGGGTGAAGGTGTTGAGTGTCATTAGTTGGCGGAAGTGTCGTTACCCCCTTCACCACCATTACGTAATTATATCATAGTCTGGTTACTATTAAACGATTTATTTGTTTGTAATCTACCTACACGACTCAAATGGGTAAATACGATCTCGATAAACCCTCTAAGTAACGTAGGTCCTTCTTAAACTACATAAACCCTCTTAGTAACGTAGGTCCTTCTTAAACTACATAAAACCTCTAAGTAACGTAGGTCCTTCTTAAACTACATAAAACCTCTAAGTAACGTAGGTCCTTCTTAAACTACATAAACCCTCTTAGTAACGTAGGTCCTTCTTAAACTGCATAAACCCTCTTAGTAACGTAGGTCCTTCTTAAACTACATAAACCCTCTTAGTAACGTAGGTCCTTCTTAAACTACATAAACCCTCTTAGTAACGTAGGTCCTTCTTAAACTACATAAACCCTCTAAGTAACGTAGGTCCTTCTTAAACTACATAAACCCTCTTAGTAACGTAGGTCCTTCTTAAACTACATAAACCCTCTTAGTAACGTAGGTCCTTCTTAAACTACATAAACCCTCTAAGTAACGTAGGTCCTTCTTAAACTACATAAACCCTCTAAGTAACGTAGGTCCTTCTTAAACTACATAAACCCTCTTAGTAACGTAGGTCCTTCTTAAACTACATAAACCCTCTTAGTAACGTAGGTCCTTCTTAAACTACATAAACCCTCTAAGTAACGTAGGTCCTTCTTAAACTACATAAACCCTCTTAGTAACGTAGGTCCTTCTTAAACTACATAAACCCTCTAAGTAACGTAGGTCCTTCTTAAACTACATAAACCCTCTTAGTAACGTAGGTCCTTCTTAAACTACATAAACCCTCTTAGTAACGTAGGTCCTTCTTAAACTACATAAACCCTCTTAGTAACGTAGGTCCTTCTTAAACTACATAAACCCTCTTAGTAACGTAGGTCCTTCTTAAACTACATAAACCCTCTTAGTAACGTAGGTCCTTCTTAAACTACATAAACCCTCTTAGTAACGTAGGTCCTTCTTAAACTACATAAACCCTCTTAGTAACGTAGGTCCTTCTTAAACTACATAAACCCTCTAAGTAACGTAGGTCCTTCTTAAACTACATAAACCCTCTTAGTAACGTAGGTCCTTCTTAAACTACATAAACCCTCTAAGTAACGTAGGTCCTTCTTAAACTACATAAACCCTCTTAGTAACGTAGGTCCTTCTTAAACTACATAAACCCTCTTAGTAACGTAGGTCCTTCTTAAACTACATAAACCCTCTAAGTAACGTAGGTCCTTCTTAAACTACATAAACCCTCTTAGTAACGTAGATCCTTCTTAAACTACATAAACCCTCTTAGTAACGTAGGTCCTTCTTAAACTACATAAACCCTCTTAGTAACGTAGGTCCTTCTTAAACTACATAAACCCTCTTAGTAACGTAGGTCCTTCTTAAACTACATAAACCCTCTAAGTAACGTAGGTCCTTCTTAAACTACATAAACCCTCTTAGTAACGTAGGTCCTTCTTAAACTACATAAACCCTCTTAGTAACGTAGGTCCTTCTTAAACTACATAAACCCTCTTAGTAACGTAGGTCCTTCTTAAACTACATAAACCCTCTTAGTAACGTAGGTCCTTCTTAAACTACATAAACCCTCTTAGTAACGTAGGTCCTTCTTAAACTACATAAACCCTCTTAGTAACGTAGGTCCTTCTTAAACTACATAAACCCTCTTAGTAACGTAGGTCCTTCTTAAACTACATAAACCCTCTAAGTGTAGCCGGAATCAGAGGTAAACAAGACGTCATGGTACTGAAAGGGTTAATTGCTTGTGTATCAAAAGTAGTTTGTGGGTGTTGGTGTGAGTGTCATAAACTGTTGGAGGGGGTGGGGGGATAGGCTATAGATAAAGATTAATATGGGGAAGAGGATATATAGGGCCATACAAACTGTTCCTAAGACTATCTTTCCATTCTAACTTTCCCTTTTACTAACACTCTGAGCCAGCGCCGATAAATAGGTCAGCCCTGTGGTCCCTGAGATGACTATAGGCGGGTTCACTAGAAGTACAAAGGAGTACAAAGGAAATCAAGCAACAACATATCTAGTGACCCTTCTAGGTTGCTTGTCCTCCAAAACACTGAGGATCAAGTGTCCAAACAGTGGTTTAGAGTGGGTAAGGGAACATTGGAAAGGGAATTACTGCCCTGGAACTAATGTCCGTGGCAGGATTAGGAAGTTAGTAGGGGACAGATGGGTTAGTAACTGAGGGGGGGGGATAAAATAAAGTTATTCATTTACAAACGCAGTCAGTCGCGGGTTTGATGCGAGATATTTGTCTAGGCGGAGTTTAAATGAATCAACGGTGATGCAGTCTATAACGTTTCGGGGAAGCCCATTCCACAAGTTGACAACTCGATTGAAGAAGACATTCTTAGATTCGTGAGTTAAAAGATTTACCAATAATTTTGCAACCGTTTCCCCATGTGTAATTAGATTGGTCGATAGTGAAGTACTTACTACAGTTCATATTGTCGATGCCTTTGATGATTTTGAACACTTGAATTAAGTCACCTCTTAATCTGCGCTGGGTTAGAGGAAATAGATTTAATTCTCTAAGACGCTCTTCGTATGGTTTGTTCTTTAGGCTAGGTATAATTTTGGTAACTCTACGTTGAACTCGTTCTAGCTTGTTTATATCTTTTTGGTAATAAGGGCACCAGGATTGAACGCAGTATTCCAGAAGAGGGCGGACTAAGGAATTGTAAAGGGTTAGGATAACTTCTTTGGATTTATGCTCAAATGACCTGCCTATAAAGCCAATTATTTTGTTTGCCTTCTTAACAACTTCTGAACATTGTTGACTCGGTTTTAGGTTACTCGATATTGTTACTCCCAGATCGGTTTCTCTGTTTACATTCTTAAGCTGAGTGCCATTCATCGAATAGTTTGCTTTCTCATTTAGGTATCCGATATGTAGTACTTTACATTTATCCGCATTGAAACTCATTTGCCAAATTTGGGCCCAACATGACAATTTATCTAGATTGTGTTGCATATCGTCAACTTGTTCTTTTGAGAGTACGCTATTTGCAATTTTTGTATCGTCAGCACATTTTGAGATTGTACAGGTGAGACCCTCATCTATGTCGTTGATGTAAATTAGAAAGATAATTGGTCCTAGTACCGATCCCTGGGGTACCCCGCTACTTACATTGGTCCATTTAGATGCCTTACCGTTTATGACTACTCTTTGCTTTCTGTCGCTGAGCCAATTTTCTATCCATTTCAACACACCGTCTTGTATTCCATGCGCTTTTAGTTTTAGCAGTAAACGTTTGTGGGGAACTTTGTCAAAGGCCTTTTGAAAATCAAGGTATATAATATCTACAGCTTTACTCTCATCGTAGAGGTTGAGGATACCGTGGAAGAAGTCTAAGAGGTTTGTTAAACAGGAACGTTTTTTACGAAAGCCGTGTTGAGTATCTTTAAGTATGTTATTTTCCTCTAAGTGATTTACGAGTCTCTCTCGTATGACCGTTTCTAGCATTTTACATACAACTGAGGTTAAGCTAATTGGACGATAGTTACTGGGTAGGGATTTGCTGCCTTTTTTAATATCGGTGTTACGTTGGCTAGCTTCCACTGATCGGGCATAGTTCCAGACTGCAAGGATTTATTGAATAGTAATGTCAGTGGTTTGGAGAGCTCATCCTTAGCTTCCTTTAGAACTCTAGGCGAGATTGTATCAGGTCCAGGCGTTTTATTTACCTTGAGTTTATCTAAACAATTCAATACTTCTCTCTCTGTAACGGTGATATTGCTTAGAACATCTGAATTATCAATCTGAATCGGCGATGGTGTAGGGATATCACTGAGGTCTTCTGTTGTAAAAACTGATGCAAAGAAGGTATTGAGGGCATTACTCATTTGTACTTCGTCTTTGGTGTATTCTCCATTTTCATCGACTAACGGTCCAACAGTTGAAGTAACTACTTTTTTCTTTCTGATATAACTATAGAATTCTTTCGGGTTTGTTTTACTTTGATTCGCAATATGTAACTCTAAGGTCTTTTTACTTTGCTTAATTAACTTTTTGGCTTTGCGTCGTAGCTCTACAAATTTCAGCCGTTCTTCGTCATTTTGTGAGGATTTTAATCTATCATTAGCAAATTTTTTAGCAAGCAGGCAGTTTGAAATATCTTTATTCCACCATTTGGGCTTATTATTATGGCCTGGACGCCGTATTTTCGATGGTATGCAGTCTTGCACTGCTTTTAGGTAAGTGGCTTCGAATAACTTCCAAGTTGTATTTATGTCGTTATTGTGAATTAAAAAGCTCCAGTCAGTTTCTTTAAACATAGCTCTAAGTTTATGGAAGTTTGCTTTCTTGAAATTAGGGACTTTTTCGATGCTACTATTTGGTTCGTTACTAGTAAACTTTAAAGTGAAAGTTATCGTACGATGGTCGCTGTTACTGAATTCATCACCAACATTCAAATTCTCTATTAATTCTTCTTTTGTTGCAAGTACAATGTCAAGAACGTTATTACCACGGGTCGGCGTTCGAACAAATTGATAAAGCGAACTCTCTTGCAAGTTCGTATACAAGTCATGTCCGGAGTGTGAAGTAAGAGTATCGCCCCACTTGGTCACAGGTAAATTAAAGTCGCCAAAAATTACGGTATCTTGTGAGTTACTTACATCTGCAATTTGTTCGTAAATTTCTCGGTCGTTTGCACTGATTGAGCTGGAGGTCTGTATATTAATGCAAGTATTATTTTTGTACCTTTATTATTCTTTATTAGCACAAAAGATGCGTCGACGTTCACAATTTGAGGTTTTGACAAGAGTAAAACGCCACCTCCATTTCGATTTATTCGGCTTTTCTCAAACATTACATAACCGGGAAGTGAATACTCTGCTAAAAAGTCTCTATCTTCTGTATTGAGCCAAGATTTTGTTATGCCAATCACATCATAATTTTCTGTAAACACTAGCTCCTCTAAATCTGAAAATTTATTGCGTATGCTACGAGCGTTTGCATAGAAAACCTTTAAATTTGTTATTTTAGAACTCACGGAACGCTCTTTAATAATATTTTTGGTTCTTGTCGGATCTACATTTATGTTCATGGCTGTCCTCGGTCCTCACTGTCTTCGGTCCTTATCGCTGGTGGTCCTCGGTTGCCTCTGTTTTTTTCTTGGCGTTGGATGATTTAAGTCACTGCTGCTTCTTCTCGGATGGCGTTTTTTGATCCATGGCTGCGGACTGCTTCGTGTAGGAGACGACCCATGCGTGCTGAACCCACAGGGTTTAGATGAGTGCCATCCTTGCGGAACAGAGTTGGCTGGTTGTAGAAGTTGTCCCAGAGGTTGATGAATTCAACTTCTTCCCTCAGACACAAATATTTTAGTCGGCTATTTGTGCTGAAGGCCTTGTCGTAGAATTTGTCAGGTGCGTCGATCTTGGGGAGAATGCCTGAGATGATGATATTCCTTGACTTGATTTTGTAGTGCTTGATCATCTTGCGATATTTCTCCATCAACTCTTCGGATCTGGTGCGCATGATGTCATTTGAACCAGCATGGATGACAAAAAGGGTATTTTCATTTGCATCCTTTGTGGTATCTTCGAAGGCTTCCACAATGTCGTCCAGTCCAGCTCCTGGGATGCAAAATCTTTTTCGTTGATTTGGGACTCTGTAGAAGAAGGTGTGTGAATGTTTGTAATTGGCTAGGTGCGTGTGTGGGTGTATGTGTGTGTTTGTGTGTGCCATTAGAGTGTGTGTAGGTGTGTCAAACGCTGGTTATGTAGGTAGGTGCGAGTGTTATAAGCTGTGTCTGAGAGTAGAAGTGATAGTCAAAAGATGTAGAGTTTTTGTAGGTGTGTCATAATCTGTGTGTGGATCTACTTGATTGTGTCATATGCCCTTGGTATGTGTGTGTCATAAGTTCTTTGTGAGTGTAGGTGGGTGTCATAATCTGTAATATTGTGTAGGTGTCATAGCTGTATGTGAGTGAAGGCGTGTCATAAGCTATAACGTTTGTGTCATAAGCTGCTTGAGGTGTATCATAAGCCGTTTGTGGATGTAAGAGTGAGTGCCTTAAGCTGTTGGTGTGTGTAGGTGTATTATAAGCCATTTGTGTGTGTAAGAGTGAGTGTCTTAAGTCATTGGTGTATGTAGGTGTATCCTTAGCTGTTTGTGTGTTTAGGTTTGAGTGCCTTAAGCCATTGGTGTGTAGGTGTATCATTAACTGTTTGTGTGTATAAGTGTTAGTGTCTTAAGCCATTGGTGTGTAGGTGTATCATTAGCTGTTTGTGTGTATAAGTGTTAGTGCCTTAAGCCATTGGTGTGTAGGTGTATCCTTAGCTGTTTGTGTGTATAAGTGTTAGTGTCTTAAGCCATTGGTGTGTAGGTGTATCCTTAGCTGTTTGTGTGTATAAGTGTTAGTGTCTTAAGCCATTAGTGTGTAGGTGTATCATTAGCTGTTTGTGTGTATAAGTGTTAGTGTCTTAAGTCATTGGTGTGTAGGTGTATCCTTAGCTGTTTGTGTGTATAAGTGTTAGTGTCTTAAGCCATTGGTGTGTAGGTGTATCATTAGCTGTTTGTGTGTATAAGTGTTAGTGTCTTAAGTCATTGGTGTGTAGGTGTATCCTTAGCTGTTTGTGTGTATAAGTGTTAGTGTCTTAAGCCATTGGTGTGTAGGTGTATCATTAGCTGTTTGTGTGTATAAGTGTTAGTGTCTTAAGTCATTGGTGTGTAGGTGTATCCTTAGCTGTTTGTGTGTATAAGTGTTAGTGTCTTAAGTCATTGGTGTGTAGGTGTATCCTTAGCTGTTTGTGTGTATAAGTGTTAGTGTCTTAAGTCATTGGTGTGTAGGTGTATCCTTAGCTGTTTGTGTGTATAAGTTGTTACGGCTGGATCGGCAATACATATTCGGGATTCTTGATCGTAGGACAGAAATGGCTTATGTGACAACGACACGCTCGATTCCAGTCCCAAATACTATATGCTCCAGACAACAAAAGCACCAACGCCCTACAGAGTTATCGTCTATGGTAACGAGGTACCTTAACTCGGCGAAAGTGTACAACAGGGGTAGGCTATGAGGCTAAACTCCCTCAGACATTTATAGGTTACGTTATTACTAAAGAAATGCAATACTCAAGAAACTACGTTAATATTAAGCCTCTAATAATGTAGAATAGAAGCAGGCTAAAGGTATGACAGTGAAATGCTAAATGACAAATGTACACGCCTACTTGAAAGCGCGTGCACTAGAATAACTGTCCCCTACTAACATGCACTAGCATGTAGCATACAAGATGTTCATGATCCAGTAGATACCTAATAATACACATGGAAGGAACATAAATAGTAGTCACTTATTATAATAATGAATCTATACTTGGAATAACTAAAAGGTTGCAGGCAACAGTACTGCGCCGGTAGCCTACTACCGCATAGGCTACTTCGCTTCTCTCACTCTGTCTCCCCTCTGAGTCCGTATGCGCCCTACGCAATAGAACTCCGGACACAGCAGCAAAACGACAGTGCAGTTAATTGATACATGAAAGTATTAATAGTGTTGTCTTGTGTGTGAGTAATGTGTATTGTAAAGTGTTACATACATAAACTTAAAGAGAGCTGCAATGCATAGTAAAATAAAGATATAACCCACTCATCATCCCCATGTGTTCTAGCTAGCAGGCCAAGTCACAGGAACAACGAGTCCCAGCACCGAAAGCGAGAACCCAGGTAAAGACTGCAGAGAACACAAGGACAGATAAATTACGTTACTCTACTATACCGGCACTACGAGCGAGCTGTAGTCTCTGGTACTACACTCGCTCCTGGCTCGGTAGGCAAATCAAGGCTAAGTCCTCGCCCCTCTACAGACAACTCCTGGGCATGGTCGGGCTCTTACACATGGCACTAGTCTAGTCACAAATTGGATGATGAGCTGGGCATATAACTCGTGAACATGTAGAACGTTCACCAACTATCCTCATCAAGAAGATCGCTGTTCACATTAACCCCTTAAATCTAATACATGTAAATATATGCTTGTCCTAAGAGTAATACGAGAGGTGAGTGCTGAAACTCCTTTAGGACCTCAAGGGAAGGTTATGCATTTAAATAGAGAGAAGAATGAAATGAGAGTAATGTCGTCAGAGAGAAAGAGTGCAACCGTGAGAAGTTGGGAGAGAGGGCAAGGGATGTTAGAATCTCAAAGGTTCTAGGCAACCTGATCATGGAACACACAGCGAGCCTCCAGGCAATGTGCAGTACGACAACATGGGCAGCCCAGGCAGCATAGGCAGGCGGCAATGGACTACCAACCCTGTCGCGCCTAGCTATAAGCGCAAGGCTGCCAACCGGTCCATACGTCTGGCAACCACCCCCCCGGCAGCGTGGCGCATTGCTACCCTCTCGCTCTGAAGCCCAACTCACTCTCTCTCTCTGAACTCCCATTGTCTTATCTATCAACTTCTCTATTGATACTACATATTAAATGGAAGGTCTCGACATGGCTTAAAACAAAACCCACCACTGGTTAGCACATGACGAGACCTTTGCAGAGATACAAAGAACATAGTTATACGTTGTCACACTCAATATAGGCAGCCAGCACGGTACAGCGGTACAGAGGTACCGCACAGTGGCGGTACAGTGGAGTACCAAGGAGTACAATCAGGTTGCGTTGCCACGCACTGGGTGCGTCACAGCCCCCCCAAGATTTTTAGATAATCGACCTTAGAAGCATTATCAAAATCTGACAGGCAACCAACCGACCTGCTACCCTTAGCTGCCACTAATTGCAAAAGGTGCACAACAACTGAAGTGTGAATTATACATAAAACACAATATCGCATGCATCATGCTACAACAATAAAGACTTACAAAACTAAAAAAAAAAATTCTCGTTTATTTTATTGTTTTATAATCTTTTTGGACGGCGTTATGATAGCCTAATTTTACTCCTGCTCAACCCACACACCGTGCACGACTATCCTGGATCATCAACCCTTGATAGACAATCTGCTATCACGTTCTCACTCCCGGCAATATGCTGAATGTTGAGATTATACTCTTGGAGCATTATGGACCACCTGGTCAACCGCATATTCCGATTGTGAAACTGATTTAGGAATTTCAAGGGATGATGGTCCGTATAAATCGTCACTACCGGGCCGTAGGCTGGAACATAAACTTCGAAATGTTTGAGCGACAAAACGATAGCAAGAAGCTCCTTCTCTATAGTCGAGTAATTCCTTTGTGCCGAATTAAACTTGCGAGAAAAGAAGCTCACTGGGTGTTCCAAGCCCTCGGAATCAGTCTGCAGTAACACTGCCCCGGCACCCACACCGCTGGCATCAGTCGCCAGCTGAAAACTCCTGGAAAAGTCTGGGGCTCTCAAAATCGGATGTGTACACAGCAGGTGCTTGACTAGGTCGAAAGCCCTCTGACACTCCGCAGCCCAACAGAACTTCACTGACTTCGACAGTAGATCAGTTAACGGTGCTAAGACAGTAGAGTATCCCCGGATGAAGCGCCTATAATAGCCTATCATACCTAGGAACCGCATGACCTGGCGCTTAGTGGTGGGCCTGGGAAACATATTGATAGCCTGTATCTTGCTCAGGGGGGGGCACACCCGGCCTAACCCGACCACGAAGCCAAGATACTGCACAGTAGCCTTTACAAACTCGCACTTCCTCAGGTTCACCACCAGCCCAGCATCGTGCAACTTCCCAAACAGGGTCTCTAAGTGCCTTAGGTGATTTTCAAAATTGTCATCATACACTATCACGTCATCAAGGTAGACCGTGCAGTTAGGGATTTCGTCACAAATATCGTTCATCAGGTTCTGAAACGTGGCAGGTGCGTTCTTAAGCCCATAAGGCATTACGTTACATTGGTAGGTCTTGCCATCTACCACAAAACCACAAACTTGCTTAGCTCGGTCCGACAGGGGTACTTGCCAGTAGCCTTTTACAAGATCAATTTTAGTAAGGTACTTTGCATTCCCTATCTTGTCCACGCTGTCGTCAACTCGAGGCAAAGGGTAAGGGTTGGTAGTGGTCAAGCCATTTAGCCTACGTAAATCTATGCAGAACCGCACCTTGCCGTCAGGTTTTGGCTGCAACGTGACGGGTGATGTCCACTTCACATAACCTTCAGTGATCATCCCTCTCTCAACCATGTACTTTAACTCCTCCCGTAAAGCTGGCAACTTTACCGGGGGCACACGGTAGGGCACTGACTTGAAGGGCACATTATCACCGACGTCCACGTCGTGCGTTACCTGAGTAGTGAGACCTGGGTGTTCGGCGAAAACAGAGGGGTATGACCTGAACAGGCCTAGGACAGCAGCACCCTGGTGCTCAGGCAGGTGACTTACAGCTTGCCTAGCCTCTTGTTCAGTATTCCCCGCCCACTGTTCCGCGGAAATGACACAGTCCCAGCTATCCTCCTCAGCAGCATGACTGTCCCCACCTCCTTCTCCACCCTGGCCGCTGCAGGCCAGCACAGGGACAGTGAGAGGCTCTGAGGGGCGTCTCACATACTCTTTCATGAGGTTAACATGACATAACTGATGTTTTTTTCTACGGTCAGGTGTTGCAACGAGATAATCAAGGTCGGACAGTTTCTTAGCCACCACATACGGCCCAATGAACTTGGCAGAAAGGGGGTGTCCAGGCAAAGGTAAAAGCAACATTACCTCCTGACCCACCGAAAACTCCCGAAGCTTCACCTTGGCGTCATACTGGTGCTTCATGACCGCCTGTGCATTAACCAAGTTATTACCTGCCGCTGCCATGCAACCTATAAGTCTCTCCCGGCTCTCAAGGATATATTTAAGTACAGACCCCGGCTTCTCTTCGCCCTCCCAGATCTCTTTCACCATACTTAAAGGTCCTCTCACATTATGGCCAAAGACTAGTTGATTTGGACTGAACCCCAGGCTCTCTCCTGGGACTTCACGTGCAGCGAACAGAACATACGGCAGACCCAAATCCCAATCAGTGTCATGTTCTGCACAGTAACAGCGTAGCATACTCTTCAGGGTCGAGTGCCACCGCTCCAAGACTCCCTGACTCTCGGGATGGTAGGCTGACGACACTACAGAACATATACCGTGCAACTGAAGGGTTTGCTTGAACAATTTGGATGTAAAATTGCTCCCCTGGTCTGACTGCACCTCACGTGGAAATCCATAACGGGAACAGAACAATAATAAGTTTTTAACAACTGCCTTTGCCGAGCCGTTTCTCATGGGGTATGCGTCCGGGTATCTCGTAGCCACATCCATGATTGTCAACAGGAATTTATTGCCACTACTAGTAGGCGGGAAAGGGCCAACCAAATCTACTACAACTTTGCTGAACGGAGGCCCGGTGACAGGTATGGGAAACAAAGGTGCCTTCGGGATTGTCTGGTTAGGCTTCCCCGTTGTCTGGCAGGTCGCACACCCAGCCACCCATGCACAGACATCAGCCTTGACCCCAGGCCACCAGAAAAACCTGCCCAATGCCGCCAATGTTTTTGTTACCCCCAAATGACCCGCCACCGGCACATCATGCGCCAGACACAATAAGGACTCTCTATACTTATTTGGAACAACCACCTGGTCTACTACCCTCGCACCGCCCTCCCACTTCGATTTGGGGTCTAGAAATCTGCGGTACAATATCCTGTTGAGCCTAAAGAAATCTCCCGGCTTCGCATCCCCATCTTCCTCCAACTCTATGGCACCATTGCTATAACGAGCTAGGCTAGCGTCTTGCAGCTGCTGCTCACTAATGTCCCTGGGCGTCAATGCATCAAGATGGTTTTGTAATAAGACATTACCCCGGCTAGTAGGCTCTACTGCCTTAGTGGCTCTCGCTACAGCTCTTGCCTCACGCGAAGTCTTACCCAACTCTGCCTTGTTACACACCATATCTGGGCCAGAGTCAACTCCCGTGTTTATTATAGGTCCAAGTACCGAATCACCGAGAAGTGCAGCAGAATCAATGTCCCTTTGCCTGCCCTTAGCAACCTTCTCCTGATCCTTCCTCCACTGTCCCCGAGGTTGAGTGCTAGGCTGTGCAGGAGCCGCAGAGCGAGATCGGGTTACCACACAGGCCATCTCATCCTGTTGGCACCTCCCAACCCATTCCCGATTCTCACCATCCACGTCGGCCGCCCTCTCGGCAACGACTAAGGGTGGAGTCCCGGAAGTGGGCACCGCAAAGTCGTTGCCGAGAAGAAGGTCGACGCCCTCAACTGGCAAACACTCAACGATCCCTACATCCAGCTCCCTGCACACCTCTCCCACTCTCAACTCCAACCTCACAAGTGGGTATGACCTCGTAGCATTTATACCCTGCACCACAACAACTCTGGCCGCATTTATCGGTTTCCCTGTGAAGTTCCTCAACATAGTTTGCGAAGCCCCCGTATCCCTCAGCAAGTCAACCCTCCGTAGTTCACTCCCCCAGCTCACAAACCCGTGTCCCCGATGGCTACAGAAAGTGTCCCGGACAGGTGTCGAGCCTTCCGTACGCTTCTTTACCGCGTGTGCCTCAGCTGCTGACAACCTACCCCGGGCAGTTGCTGCAGCCTTCAGAGACACACCGATACTGTGAACCAATGACACCGGCTTAGCGGGAGTGTTACTAGGGCACTCACGTGAATAATGGCCTAGCTTCTGACATTTGTAACATTTCACATCCCCAATGGGCTTCTTCCCTTGTGCGGGCGAAGAAGGGGCCTGACCTTTAGTAAACGGGAGAGGCTTGTGTTTGTAGGTGTTATTAGGTGCAATGCATTTAGTGTGGTTATGTGTGTCATAGGATTTGTTATTATCGAAAACTCTGGTGGGTGGGGTATAGCGCCCCTTCTGCCCTGACTCAGCCCTCTGAGCGGCACCACAACCACGAATCAATGATAATCTGAAGTCTGCCATCTTGGCAGCCTCCTCTACTGTCTTGGGACATTTTTCCTTAATGTTCAGCGTTAGATCGGTTCCAGTACATTTGTAAAACTGTTCCAGATAGAAAAGTTGCTTAATTTCCTCAGCCGACTCTGCGTGCTCGGACCGAAACCAGTTATTACCTGCATCTGTTAAGTCCCGTGCGTGCTCCATAAAACTGACGTCGCTCTTCTTATTCACGCCACGGAACTTCAATCTATAAGTTTCGGGTTGCAGTTCGTAGGCCCGGAGCACAGCCTCCTTCACCAGTCCATACACTACACTCTCGTCCAGTGACAGTGCATCGTAGGCTTTCAACCCCTTACCCACTAGACGTGATGAAACTAATGCTGCCCATTTAACCTCCGGCCAGTCATACTCACGACACTTCTTTTCGAAACGAGCAAAAAACTCAGTCACTGCTGTCTCATCAAATGCGGGTACTAACTTAATTAAATGCGAAAGTGAGTCTGTAACCCGGTGCCCACCACCGAGATGACGCCCCGTGGTCTCTACTCTAGACTTCTCGACATCCATTTCAGCCTGGTACCTGGTTGCATCCTGATTGGCTTGGATTCTAGCAACCTCTATGCGTTCTATACTAGCCTGTTGTATCTGAGTCTCCTGCAGCTTAATCCGTTCTATACTAGCCTGTTGACTCTCTTGCAACTTTAGCTTAGCTAGTTCTAGCTGAAATAACATCTCAGGAGACAGGCCTGGGGGGGGAGAGCACAAAATGGGGGATCCACACCGAGACGTGTTTACGGGTAAGCCAGCTTGCCATTGAGAACCCTCCTGCTGCATCGTGCTAAGAATCGCTGGCTGAGGGCCCAGCTCAGGGGTAGAGTGGAATGGAGGCTTGGAGGGAACCCCCCAAGACCCCACTCCACCCACCGCCCCATCGCCATCACCCAACAAACATGCCACCAAATTCTTCTTGGGCCAACTGTCAGGACAGTCCCGCCCCAAAACCGTGGCTAAACAGCGAAGACCGTAACAATCAATAGCCTGCAGGCGCTGTTCGGTCAAAGGTGTCTGCAAAAATGCCCGGGCATCCCTCTCTCCACTTATAACACTCCCCTCCCTAAATATCTGTTGTACTTGCTGGTCACTAGGCTGTACCGTGTTATCCTCCCCCGTAAATGATGAGTCATTAGACATAGTGCTGGTTATACAATTGCTGTTCATAAAAAAAAAGAAGTGCTTATTACTAATTGCAGTCTCGACTCACAAAATGTTAAAGATGCTTGAATGACTCTACTCTAGACACCCCTAACGAAACAATCTGCAAGTCCACCAATACAATAATGACACAATAAAAATTCCTCCAATATGCAAGAAAATTCTAGCCAGCTCTACTAGGTAGCATAGAATAGTTCTCCAAAAAACATGTGATAGGATACTACTGAATCTTGTGCAAGGTCGCCATTTTGTTACGGCTGGATCGGCAATACATATTCGGGATTCTTGATCGTAGGACAGAAATGGCTTATGTGACAACGACACGCTCGATTCCAGTCCCAAATACTATATGCTCCAGACAACAAAAGCACCAACGCCCTACAGAGTTATCGTCTATGGTAACGAGGTACCTTAACTCGGCGAAAGTGTACAACAGGGGTAGGCTATGAGGCTAAACTCCCTCAGACATTTATAGGTTACGTTATTACTAAAGAAATGCAATACTCAAGAAACTACGTTAATATTAAGCCTCTAATAATGTAGAATAGAAGCAGGCTAAAGGTATGACAGTGAAATGCTAAATGACAAATGTACACGCCTACTTGAAAGCGCGTGCACTAGAATAACTGTCCCCTACTAACATGCACTAGCATGTAGCATACAAGATGTTCATGATCCAGTAGATACCTAATAATACACATGGAAGGAACATAAATAGTAGTCACTTATTATAATAATGAATCTATACTTGGAATAACTAAAAGGTTGCAGGCAACAGTACTGCGCCGGTAGCCTACTACCGCATAGGCTACTTCGCTTCTCTCACTCTGTCTCCCCTCTGAGTCCGTATGCGCCCTACGCAATAGAACTCCGGACACAGCAGCAAAACGACAGTGCAGTTAATTGATACATGAAAGTATTAATAGTGTTGTCTTGTGTGTGAGTAATGTGTATTGTAAAGTGTTACATACATAAACTTAAAGAGAGCTGCAATGCATAGTAAAATAAAGATATAACCCACTCATCATCCCCATGTGTTCTAGCTAGCAGGCCAAGTCACAGGAACAACGAGTCCCAGCACCGAAAGCGAGAACCCAGGTAAAGACTGCAGAGAACACAAGGACAGATAAATTACGTTACTCTACTATACCGGCACTACGAGCGAGCTGTAGTCTCTGGTACTACACTCGCTCCTGGCTCGGTAGGCAAATCAAGGCTAAGTCCTCGCCCCTCTACAGACAACTCCTGGGCATGGTCGGGCTCTTACACATGGCACTAGTCTAGTCACAAATTGGATGATGAGCTGGGCATATAACTCGTGAACATGTAGAACGTTCACCAACTATCCTCATCAAGAAGATCGCTGTTCACATTAACCCCTTAAATCTAATACATGTAAATATATGCTTGTCCTAAGAGTAATACGAGAGGTGAGTGCTGAAACTCCTTTAGGACCTCAAGGGAAGGTTATGCATTTAAATAGAGAGAAGAATGAAATGAGAGTAATGTCGTCAGAGAGAAAGAGTGCAACCGTGAGAAGTTGGGAGAGAGGGCAAGGGATGTTAGAATCTCAAAGGTTCTAGGCAACCTGATCATGGAACACACAGCGAGCCTCCAGGCAATGTGCAGTACGACAACATGGGCAGCCCAGGCAGCATAGGCAGGCGGCAATGGACTACCAACCCTGTCGCGCCTAGCTATAAGCGCAAGGCTGCCAACCGGTCCATACGTCTGGCAACCACCCCCCCGGCAGCGTGGCGCATTGCTACCCTCTCGCTCTGAAGCCCAACTCACTCTCTCTCTCTGAACTCCCATTGTCTTATCTATCAACTTCTCTATTGATACTACATATTAAATGGAAGGTCTCGACATGGCTTAAAACAAAACCCACCACTGGTTAGCACATGACGAGACCTTTGCAGAGATACAAAGAACATAGTTATACGTTGTCACACTCAATATAGGCAGCCAGCACGGTACAGCGGTACAGAGGTACCGCACAGTGGCGGTACAGTGGAGTACCAAGGAGTACAATCAGGTTGCGTTGCCACGCACTGGGTGCGTCACAAAGTGTTAGTGTCTTAAGCCATTGGTGTGTACAGTAGGTGTATCATTAGCTGTTTGTGTGTATAAGTGTTAGTGTCTTAAGTCATTGGTGTGTAGGTGTATCATTAGCTGTTTGTGTGTATAAGTGTTAGTGTCTTAAGCCATTGGTGTGTAGGTGTATCATTAGCTGTGTGTGCGTGTAGGTGCTAGTGTCATAAAGCCGTCGACAATATGAACTGTAGTAAGTAATTCACTATCGATCAATCTAATTATACGCGGGGAAACGGTTGCAAAATTATTGGTAAATCTTTTAATTCTCACGAATCTAAGAATTTCTTCTTCAATCGAGTTGTCAACTTGTGGAATGGGCTTCCCCGAAACGTTATAGACTGCAGCACCGTTGATTCTTTTAAGCTTCGCCTAGACAAATATCTTGCACCAAACCCGCGACTGACTGCGTTTGTAAATGAATAACTATATATGATCCCCCCCTCAGTTACTAACCCCTCTGTCCCCTACTAACTTCCTAATCCTGCCATGGACATTAGTTCCAGGGCAGTAGTTCCCTTTCCAATGTTCCCTTACCCACTCTAAACCACTGTTTGGACACTTGATCCTCAGTGTTTTGGAGGACAAGCAGCCTAAAAGGGTCACTAGGCCTGATGTTGCTTGATTTCCCTGTACTCCTTTGTACTCGTTTGTGTGTCATAAACTGTTTTCGGATGTAAGAGTGTCAAAAGCGATAGCATTTGTATATACATATGGTTGTAAGGGAGGGCGCGTTTAACTGATGCTACTACTACAAACTGGATTGGGTTACGCGAGATCAGTTTCTTGTGAACCTAGACGATGATGATGCGGTTATGGTTCTTGTGGTTATAATCCGATCATTAACTTTCTGCCATGATATTACACAACATATCTGTTATAATTACCTTCAGACATGATAACAATACATACATAGGTCACATAACTAGTTTAATTAAGGTAATCACGTTATATAAATAAGGAAGTAATATATACCGGTATATATATATATATATATATATATATATATATATATAGAGAGAGAGAGAGAGAGCGCATATATATATATATATATATATATATATATATATATATATATATACCGGGTATATATATAATGTGCATTATCCATATCTTGATACTACGAATTATCGAAACCAGTTCAAGAAAGTCTCGATATCTTATTACCTGGTTCAGTATTTTACAGGTGTTCGGGTAATTTGGTGTATCTTTGGCCCAATCAACTAACATGACTTTTAGTTGTTTGGGTCTATATTGATATTATATATATTTTTTTGTTCTGTGGAAGACTGGTTTGGATGCAGTTTGTGATAATCTGCTTTTTCACCACTATACCAAGTTAAATTACACCTTCAGTGCTTCAGGCAATGCTGTCTGGTATTACACCTTCAGTGCTTCAGGCAATGTTGTCTGGTATTATGGTATACTTTATTCCCATTACTGCCAGTTACATTTTGGTTTATCAGTTATATCGCTGTTACGAATGGTTGTTGTGCGAACTGTAGTGTTACGTATTTGATAGTACGATTGTCTTGTATTCATGTCTTGTTGTGTTTGTTATGTTCGGTTCTTTACGATTGTGATTTTTTTTATTTAATAAGAGTCAGTTTAAGAGTCGGTGTTATTAAGGAACATCCCGTTGTTAATTAATCCTCCATTACAAACCCCAATGCACTAGAATAAACTAATGAAAACATATGATCTTCCCGGGCTGGGATTTCACTGTTACGAATGGTTATTGTGGGAACAGCAAGCAAATATTAGACAATTGTGTATTCCTGTGTTTATTGTAAATATACGGATTGAGTAAAAGATCGCTGTCAATTTTAAGACCTTTCGTACAATTTAGGTGTCAATATTTTCCTGGCGAGCGATAGCAAGCCTGTAATTCTAAGAGGAATCGGACATTTTTCTACCGAAAAATTTGCCAATTTATCTTGAAAGGGGGTCTAGGGGGTGTTTTTCTAAGAGCTTGATGGAGGTCTAGCGAGGAAACTTAAAAATAAATAAATATATACAAATATAGACCAAAAAACAAGCAGTACCCCCTTAACTTTGATATCAGATCGGGCAAGTAACTACTGATTCTATCGTAATTCTTCCTCCCCCCCCCCCCCCCCCCCTACATGATACTATTCAATAATGCCCTACATGTAATTTATAGTCCGTTCATTCTAGGCTGGGCAGAAATCGTAACACCCCTAACCTCTGTAACTCAAAAAGGGCCAGAGCAAATGAGCCGTTAATTTCCACACCTATTCCGAAGCCAAGTCTTCCTATTTGGTAGAAATATTAGCTCGATTACTCTAGTCCTTTTTGAGTTATGAGAGGTTAGGGTTTACGATTTCTGCCCAACCTAGAATGAACAGACTATAGTATTTTTTTTTCTTCTAATATATAAATGGAAACAAAATACTACGTGGGTTGTGAGATAAAAAGAGGTAAGCAATCTATCTATCTATCTATTGCCTGACGCCGTGATCCCCGAAGGGGTGGCCACGAACGAACCGCCCCCATGCACCTCTGTCCCCAGTCAGTCGACGCCCCTCCCCCCAACCAGCACCGCCTTCATTCATGTAGTTCCTCACTCCATCCTTCCACCTCATATTCGGTCTACCTCTCCCCCTCTGTCCCTCCACCTCGCTCTCGTAAGCAATAATATTCTTTAATCTAAGAGTGAAAATCTTTATTTTCATAATTTCTATATTATAAATAAAGGATATTAAGGGGTGAACGGCAACGTCCTGTCCTGTCCTACTCAAGACAGAGCCATAATAGACACAATACAACAGAAAACAATGAACACACAAAAACAAAATACAAATTCACATCTAGGTCAATACTGGTAGAGGATATATAGTTTGGTCTTTGGAAATACGTTCTACATGGTCAAAAATACAACAATGACATGTTCCTTGATAAATATATTGTAAAACTTGCAAAATAAACAAACCAAATCAGGAACGACACAATATAAAGAATTAAAGACAAAACACTAATCAAAATCACTATTGAGGCACCAAAATGGATTCCAAAGACAAAGATTGGCACTAACTCTCTCTCACTCACACACACACACACTCACTCACTCACTCACACACACACACACACTCTCTCACTCACTCACACACACACACACACACACTCTCACTCACTCACTCACACACACACACTCACTCACACTCTCTCTCTCTCACACACACACAAGGAAGCTCTTAGATACTGTATAATTATGCCCCATGATGTTATTGCTCCTCACCTCACCCCGTCCCTGGCATTTTACATCACATTATACAGTACAACCTTGTTTTTAGTGTTGGGGGTAGCCTTATTATCTCATACCTCTGGGAAACAGGGTGACACACTGGAGCAATTTTGTTTGAATCCTTGAATGAATATGTGAATGAATATACGACAATTAACATGAAATAACATTGCTTTGGCCATCTTATATCTTCCAAAGACATAATTTGAACTGTAAACCTTATTTTTATCTTGCCATATACAATAATTCAGACTAAAAATACTGGACTCGGCTATCGTTTGACATCCTGCTGGGAAATTATGTCCTTATGCAACTATTACCTTTGTCTTTCACAAATTATGTCTTTATGCAACTATTACCTTTTATATTTCACATTAGGAAGGTTAGGCTAATTTGGGTACATTATAATAGTTAGATATGGTAGCTATTTTTTTTTTTTTTTTTTTTAAGAGACAATGAACGGAGGAAGGAAAAACACAGATAAAACAAAAAGGTCCATGTGCCTAAAGGCATCCTCCATTCATAAAATGTTTGTAACAACTGGATTTAAAAATTTGTAGATTGTAAGTTTGTGGAAAGCAATTCGAGGGAAGTGAATTCCAAAGAGTAGTAGCTCTGGGGATAAATTAATTCTGATAAGCAGAAGTCCTGCATTGTGGAGGAGAAAGTGTAAATTCATGGGCGCTCTCAGCTGCCCTAGTTCTACGGGGAAAGATGTGGAGAGGCGGCACAATTGAAGCAAGTTCCTCGGAACAATTGCTGTGAAAATATCTGTAGAATAATGCAAGGGATGCAACGTTTCTTCGTATGGATAATGTAGGTAGGTCCTGTGTGATTGCAGGGTTATTGATTAATCTAATAGCTTTATTTTGAATTTTGTCCAACTGCCTCAATGCAACCACTCCACTTCCACCCCACAGAGGTGAACAGGTAGGTTAACTTAACCCTTTCGCCACCAGTACGTAATTTTCATCCTATTCTGGTTACCATTAGACGATTTGGTTTAGTTTGTAATCTACCTATACGACTCAAATGGGTAAATACGATCTCAATAAAACCTCTTAGTAATGTAGGTCCTTCTTAAACTACAAAAAAACAACTAATTTTAGCCAGAACCAAATGTAAAAAGGCGTCATGGTAGTGAAGGGGTTAAAATGCTTGCACGTGCTCTGAGTGCCGCGGTACTTCCTCATACCCACATAAAGTTAATTATATAATCATTTTCACCTTCCCTGGCAAAGCGAGACGGATGGACAGTCTCCCCACACTCGATGCCTCTGTTTACCAAGCAGTAAATAGGAAACCGGTGGTTGTGAACTTCTGTGAAAACACTTCATGAGTTAATTACCTCGCTCATATATATTTTCACATTTCATATTGGTTGCCATAGTTAGATTTTAAGAATCAAATTGGAGTGTCGTAGAGGAATGTGAAGATAATTTTGCGTTGCCCTACCCTACTTGATGAGCTCACATCTCCATACGATATGCCTTGACAAGGAAAGGTGAGACCAGCAATCCAATTTACCCTGGAATACTGTTGAGCCATAGAGATGGTACATCACACGTCCTCCTCAATGTTTGAGTGAGACGGAACATTATGGGGAGAGAGCTTGTTCAGTACACTCTATAGGCTTTGTCACTGAAGGCTAGTCAGGACCTCGCGCCACCCCGTGTTTATGTTTACATTGGCGACATCTGGATTCGAAGGCTTGGGTGACCTGGACGGTACCCTTCCAACTAGAACCATACTTCAGGATTCGAATGCGGAGGTGACCTGAACGATAACCTTCCTGAGTATGAGCCAAAGGTTGAGTGTCCATATTTGATGTGATGTCAGAGGTGGATGCACTTTAATTAGTGTAACAAGGCCACTGAACGGTAGAATACTATAAGTGTCTGGATATTGGGTTTAGTACTGCTCGACATTTATCCTTTATTATCTCTTGGGATATATGCTAGGTTAGCTATAAGATTACATACAATATGATACATTTAACTTAACCCGTTCAATACCAGAGACATCCTTTTTATCATATTCTGGCAACTGTTAGGCGATTGTATTCAGCTTACGAAGGACCTCTAGCAATTTGTAAGGCTTTCAAACTATCTCAACCAACCCTTTTAACTACCCCCTTAAGATATTGGGGTGGGGGTCGTGATTCTTTTTGCGGGGTGCTTTGTTATTTCAAAGTGCCATGATGTACTCCATTGTTAGTGTTCTAGATTTAAAATAAGTGGCATCTGAAGGTGCAACTCCTGGTTAAAAAAAAAATAATAAATAAATAATAAACGGTCTGACACTGATCACTGACCTTGTAGCCCCCGAAGGTCCAGATAATTCTCTCAACCTTGGTAGCCCCAACACATTCTAATTCATTCCCACGTGATCACTTCCTACCCATTATGCACATCCTCTGATCCTTCTTCAAGGACATATTATATGCAGTGAAACCCGTCTTGGGGGTGGAGTGGGGAATTCCTCCTCTATGGGATACTGTAGTATTTCAAGGTAACAAGATTCACTCTATTGTTTGCATTGTGGCTTAACCCCTTCTTTACCGCCGACGTTTTTTGTCTTTTATTCTAGCCTTATTTAGACGATTTTGGGCAGTTTAAGAAGGATCTGTGGTAGCAAGAAAGGTTAAGTGAGATAGTTCGAAGCCTGTTCATTCCTAGAGACCCCTTTTAAACTGAATAAACTCTTCTAACATTAGCCAGAATATAGTTAAAAAGATGTCGCCTGTACATAAGGGGTTAAACATAAGTGGCACCACAACATGTTAAAAATTGTATACATATTGTTTACAAATTTCTAAAACTCTTCCTGTAGTAATAAACGAACTGCCATTGACCGTTCCTTACAACTTGTATCTATACTCGGTTTGTTTTCACCTGGCGTAAAGTCCAATCCTACAGTAGCTGATTTATCGTTAATGGAAAAATAAGAAGTTGCTATATCCCTGCATCATATTATTGCCAAGTTATATATTTAACAACGCGGTATAGGCTATAAGAACATTGTAATCGCGGATCAATTACAAAGGGAACCAGACAATTTCTCACCTCTTATAAAAAACACAGACTATAACATTTTCCTACTGTACATAATAAACACCCCATGATCTCTCTGACTGATTCCACCTTGAGATATTAATGGGGGTGGGGTGGCATACTTTCTCGGGGGAACTTTGGTATTTCAAATAGTAATGGTCTATACAGTCCGTTCATTCTAGGTTGGGCAGAAACCGTAACCCCTAACCTCTCTAACTCAAAAAGGGCTAGAGCAAACGAGCTGTCAATGTACACACCTTTTCCCTAGCCAAGTCTTCCTATTTGGTAGAAATATCAGCTCGATTACTCTAGTCCTTTTTTAGTTATGAGAGGTTAGGGGTTACGTTTTCTGCCCAACCTAGATTGAACAGACTATAGTGTACCTAGTTGTGTGTGAATTTGTATTTTGTTTATTTGTGTTCATTGTTTTCTGTTGTGTTGTCCCTATTCTGGCACTGTCTTGAGTCGGCCACCCCGCCACCAAAAAAATAAATAAAAAATAAAATAAATAAATACATAACAATAAAACAAATAAACAGAAGGAAAAGTGGGGATTGAGCCTGAGTATATAGATAGATAGATAGATAGATATGACTAAACACGGATTTGTGAGAGGGAGGGTTGAGTGGGCAGCTATAATACCAGGAAAGGATTGGGGTTGTCCTTGGTATGCTCCGGTGGCGTTGTGCCGTATGTATTTAGGGTGTATAATGGTATATAATTAACCCTTTCAGTACCATCACGCGTCTATTTACCTTTGATTATGGCTAAAATGCGATGATTTTATGCAGTTTCAGAAGGACTTATGTTATTAAGAGGATTTATTAACATTATATTTACCCATTTGAGTCGTAGAGGTTGATTATAAACTAAAGAAAATCGTCTAATGGTTACCAGAACAAGATGACAATTACGTAATGGTGTTGAAGACATTATTACCGATGACAATTACCCATCTCCTTGTTCAAGGGAGATGGAAACCGCCGGCTATGTCTCAGAAAACTTTCATCAACCTGAGCGAGATTTGAACCCCGGTCTGCTGGGTTGCAGGCAGGGACGGTACCACCGAGCTAGTCGCGTGGCTGTGCTTGTGTGCGTGTCTGTGTGTACTGTATATAGGAATGTATGTTTTTCTCAGGTTTCGACACCCGTAACCAAGGCCATGTACATACAAAGGTGTAAAGCGAAAGTGACATGGACGACAAAAACAACCCTCAATAAAAAGTGTCTAGCCCCATTGTTTTTGAGATTTTAAGACGTTTTTAAGAGCTTTCGCCCCGTTTCTGTAAATTTTAAGACCTTTCGTGCTATTTAGGTGTCAATTTTTTCCTGGCGAGCGATAGCGAGCCTGGAATTTAAGAGAAATCGGCCTTCGGCCGGGACATTTTTCTACCGAACAATGTACACATTTATCTTGAAGGGGGGGTCTAGGGAGTGTTTGTTTAAGCTTGATAGAGGTCTAGGGAGAAAAATAATCATACAAAAATAAATAAATTGTCAAATAAATACGAAAGTGCGTGACCTGGACGACAAAAACAACCCTCAATAAAAAGTGTGGTATGCACTTAAGGAGAAATTTCCACTTGAGGGATTTTTCTGGACCCCTTGCTCCCTCATGTTAAACCTCATTGCTTTTGAAATTTTAAGACGTTCGCCCCATTAAATTGGTGATTTTAAGAGCTTTCGAGCCTGTTGTTTAACAGAAAACGGCCTTCGGTCCGGGACATTTTTCTACCGAAAAATTTACAAATTTATCGTGAATGGGGGTCTAGGGGGTGTAATTATAAGCTTGATGGAGGTCAAGGAAAGAAAAAAAATATATATATACAGCATATACCGGTATATATACAGTATATACCGGTATATATGCAGTATATACCCGCCCATCCCTCCTTAAGCGAAAGTGATCTGAACGACAAAAACCCTCAATAAAAAGTGACGTATGCATTAAATATCCCCCGACACACCCAAGCTCAACATTGACCCACTGAAGGGGAGGATAAACAAATGCTTCATGGGCCGTTTTTATGGTCACCTTTCTTCCTCATGTTTAGCCCCATTGCTTTTTGTGATTTTAAGACGTTCGCCCCATTAGTTAGGCGATTTTAAGAGCTTTCGCCCCATTTCGGCTAAACATGAGGGAGAAAGTGGTCCAGAAAACCGGCCCCTCCCCCTTAAACATCCATTAACCCCTTCTGTACCGGTGACGTTTCTCTTATTATAGTCTAGCCAAATTTAGACGTTTTTGTGCAGTTTACGAAGGATCTGTGGTAGTAAAAAGGGTTAAGTTAAAATAGTTGGATGCCTGTTAGTTGCTGGAGGCCCTTTTTAAACTGAATAATATCGTGTAATAGTAGCCAGAATAAAGTTTGAAGGATGGTACCGGTAGTGAAGGGGTTAATTGGGCTCTAATGTTAGTTGGGTAGCTGTTGTCATTTTAGTTTTCACATTACACAGTATACATTCAAATATAATAGCCTTGACCTTTACAGTTTTAGCTTTCATATATACAAAATCAAATATATAGCCTTAACCTATACAGTTTTAGCTTTCATATATAAAAAATCAAATATATAGCCGTAACCTATACATTCAGCTGTTAACATATACAGATGTGTTAGCTAATGATGTATTCATATACAGCTAAATAGCATAATTAAATATATAATTGTATGAGCTATGTGTGCGTTGGCAGCTGTACTGTACATTAACCCCTTCAATACCGGTGAGTTATTTGTCAATGTATGCTGATAACTATTTGACGATTTAATTTAGCTTCGGAAAGACGTCTAACTATGAAAAGGCGACAGACTATCTCAATTAATCCTTTGAGCTACCATATAGCCTTCCTAAGCTTCATAAAATCGTCTAAATGTAGCTAACATTTAAATATTTAATACGTCGTCGGTACAGAAGGGGTTAAAGGAGCTACGGGGTCAGGGTTTACTCTTGTTCATTAGTTAACCCTCTCAAGATCTAATACGCATTTCTGTTTTGTGTTCTGGTAATTATTAGACGGTTTTCTTCAGATTAGGAAGGGTATTTGAAAGTCAGAGGGTTTGATTGAGAGTCTTTACCCTATTAAGGGGAGGTTTTTAGTGTGTTTCTTAGACTTCCATCAAGTTTGAAATTACACCCCCTTGACCCCCTTTCAAGATAAATTTGTACATTTTTCGGTCGAAAAATGTCCCGGCCGAAGGCCGAATCCTCTTAAATTACAGGCTCGCTATCGCTCGCCAGGAAAATATCGACACCTAAATGGCACGAAAGGTCTTAAAAGTGACATAAATGGGGCGAAAGTTCTTAAAATCACCAAACTAGTGGGGCGAACGTCTTAAAATCTCGAAAGCAATGGGGCTAAACATGAGGGAGAAAGGGGTAAAGAAAACTATCTCTCAAGTGGAAATCTCCCCTTAATACCCACAGATCCTTCCAAGACTGTATACACTCGTCTAATGACAGCCAAACAAATACTGCTAAAACGCGTCAGAGCTTCAAGGGGTTAATAGTTTCCATACTCGTACCAAGTTAAGCCTTTCACGCGCAGGACGCGATTTGAGCCTATTCTGGGATACTTTAAAGCCTTTGTGACCATCAAGGGGTGTTTAGAAACCTTTAGTTTAGTTACTTACCTCTGCAGTTGTCTTTGAGTTAGCTGGGCAAAAGACTAATTTTGAAGAGGTAATTTTAAGATCGAGAGAACTCTATTTTTGATTGCTAATCGGCAACCCCTGCGTCCACACGTGTGTGAAAGGGTTAAGGAAGATCACCAACTAAATTTCGTGTATATCCACTCTTAGGTTTTCATGAATTTAGGTAACAAAATTAGAGACAAATAAATAGAATGGCACAATGATGAGCATGTAATCTCAAGAACTGATGAGATAAAAACATTAACTTCGAAAATGGATAACGAAGATAGGGTAAAAGAACATAATACGGAAATGAGCGAGAAACCTTTTGACCTATATACACACCCAGCAGATCCTTGAGTTAACCCTTTGAGTACAAGCGACGTGTAGTATATTTTTATTCTACAGTAGCTATGTTTAGGCGATCAAGGGACTGGGGTTCTCGCAAAGAGGCTCCAGTCCTGACGTTATTTTTGACTTACAGTGTGCTGGCTTAATAATCCAATAGGGTTGATCGCCTTTGAAGTCCTATTTTAACTGATTTAGGCGATCTTGTGCAGTTTGGGAAGTATCTGTGGTAGTGAAAAGGATTGGCCGAGAGAGTTTGAAGCCTTATTAATTGCTAGAGGTCCTTCCTAAGCTGAATAAAATCGTCTAATAGTTGCCAGAGTATGATGCAAAGGAGGTCCCTGGCACTGAATGGGTCAAGTATATCATATAGTATCTTATCTTATAGCTAACCTACGATATATCCCAAGAGATAAATATCGAGCAGTAAGTTAGTTAGTTAGAACTTCAGAGGCTATCAACTCTTCTAGATTATTAAGCCAGCACACCGTAAGAACTCCAGTCCCTTGCCGGGCAGTAGTAAACCCAATATCCAGATACTTATAGTATTCTCCCGTCCAGTGGCCTTGTTACATTAATTAAGCGGACCCACCTCTGACATCACATCAAATATGGACACTCGACCTTTGGCTCATTCTCTGACGTAGACATCAACTCCTACTGTGCCGGCGGTGTCTCTTTTAATTTCATTCTAGCTATATTTAGACGATAATGTATGGTTGGTGACCATACAGATTTTTGCAACAAATATCTGGGTCTGGTTTTAAGCTCCTCGGTGGTCTAGTGGAGCATGATGGCATATATTTATCCCCTGCTGTACCGGTGACGTTTTTTTTTTTTTTTTTTTTTTTTTACTTGACTTCAGCTTCATTTAGACGATTTTTTTTAAGCTTAGGAAGGATATATGGTAGCTAAAAGGATGCATTGATATAGTCTGTAGCCTTTTTATGGGTAGACGTCCTTCCTAAGCTGAATACAAATCGTCTAATAGTTGCCAGAATATAAGGAAAATGACGTCACCGGTACAGAAGAGGTTAATAATATATTATAATGTTGGTTTGTCACATTAGCTTATTTAATATATGTTTCACCAACCCACCAATTAATTTACAAATAAACCTAAATAATGAAATCAATGAAAGTAATGAATACATGTGGTACTCCAAGGACTCGAACCTAGGACACACTAAGCTGTATATACCAGAAAACAAACAATAGAGTGCATCATAGCACCTTGAAATACCCAAAAGAGAGAATAAATCCTCCCCACCCCGTATCTGAAGGTATAATATATACATGTCTAAGGCTATCGAGACAGATTACCTGGCGTGTTTAATAAGTTGGAAGTGGATGCCGCCGCTGGGATCGGTGGGTTACGGTCAGTGTCGGCCCATAGGTAACCATAGGGTGAATGGATAACAAACACCATCTGAGGAAGAGCACTTTATTGACAACGTTTCGCAGATAGCTTCATCAGGCCAATGACATACACCAACAGATATGTCAAGTCTACAATTTCTTTCGAGACGGAAAAGGGGGAGGAGGAGGAAGGAGGGCGGCTACATGGGGGAGGAGGAGGAAGGAGGGCGGCTACATGGAGGAGGAGGAGGAAGGATACATGGGGGAGGAGGAGGAAGGAGAGCGGCTACATGGGGGAGGAGGAAGAAGGAGGGCGGCTACATGGGGAAGGAGGAGGAAGGAGGGCGGCTACATGGAGGAGGAGGAGGAAGGATACATGGGGGAGGAGGAGGAAGGAGAGCGGCTACATGGGGGAGGAGGAAGGAGGGCGGCTACATGGGGGAGGAGGAGGAAGGAGGGCGGCTACATGGGGGAGGAGGAGGAAGGAGGGCGGCTACATGGGGGAGGAGGAAGGAGGGCGGCTACATGGGGGAGGAGGAGGAAGGAGGGCGGCTACATGGGGGAGGAGGAGGAAGGAGGGCGGCTACATGGGGGAGGAGGAGGAAGGAGGGCGGCTACATGGGCAGAATATTGGCATTCCACAAATACAGGCTCGCTGTCGCTCGCCAGGAAAAAATCGACACCTAAATTGCACGAAAAGTCTTAATATTGACAAAGAAATGAATGAAAATATTGAAATTTGAAAACTAATGGGGCTAAACACGAAGGAGAAGGGGGTTCAGAAGAAAAAAACTAATACTTCCCCTAAACTCAAAATCCAAACAATACCGTGCATCAGAACAAATATAAATTGGCCAAGAAAGAAGGAATCCTCTCCACCCCCATATCTAGCTGAAAGTGGAATATACTGTAGGCTCCGTGTCTATATCTATCAACAGAGATCAGCTGGTGTGTGTCAGAGAGTTGAGGGCAGTGCCAAGCCATAATAATATCCCATTCAGTACTGGCGTCGTCTTATTTATTCTATTCTAGCTATTTTTTTTGGACGTTGTTGTGCAGTTTAAGAAGGATCTTTTGTGGGAGAAAGGGTTAAGTGATAGTTCTAGACCCCCCTCAAGATAAATTTATAAATTTTTCGGTAGAAAAATGACCGACCTTCTCATTTTTACAGGCTCGCTATCGCTCGCTAGGAAAAAAATCGACACCTACATGACACGATAGTGTTACGATCCAGGTTCTCAGA
>JBAKBP010027881.1:0-29444 GCA_037953745.1 Lithodes maja | reverse complement strand
GTCACGGGGAGGCGAGTACCACCGACAATAACATGGGCAGGAAGGGAAAGTCCATCAAAAGAGATCTTGGCAATGTTAGCGGGATGGCGGCGAAGGTCGCGAGGAGGGATAGTGTAGCACACCACACTAACCACCTTGTGGTCTTGAGCGACAACGATGTCCTTGACGAGGTCGGCGCAATCCGCGAAAGGACGACCCCCGAGACGGATGGAAGCGGGGATCAGGACAGTCCCTGTACAGGAGTTGAGTCGTTGATCTTTTTGAGCCGGGATGGGGGTGCCAGAACAATCGACGAAAGAGGACATAGCAGTAGCCTGAAGTTCGTTTTGGACGGTAACAAGACGGGAGGCATCATGGCGGGAGTGGAAGGTGACGTCCTTTCCCACCTGTTGAAGGAGACGCAGGTGGAAGAGGAGGTCATCACCGGCTAGAGGCGCAGAAGCAGGGATGGAGAAAAACTTAGTAAAGGAAGGAGGTGCAAAGAGAGAGGACATAGGGAGGACCGAGGAGCGAGGACGAGAAGAGGACGAAACTGGAGAAGAAGAGGAAAGAGAACGAGGGAGGGAGGGCAGAAAAGGGTCGAGGGTGACAAGACTAGAGGGAGAAGAGGAAGAAGAGGAAGACGCAGAAATAACTACAGGAGAGGAGATGAAATCCTGGGTAGCGGAGGGCGGAGAAAGACGTGACGAAGACGGAAGGGTAGGAGAAGGATTCGGAACGGTAATGGACGAGAGGGACGAGCGACGACCGAGGGATAGTTCAGCGGGCCGGTCGAGAGCACCCAAAACCATCCCCGACTCACCGTGCTCCCGCGGTGAACCGGACTGACAGCCAGACAACAGACCCCCAAGTGGCAGGCTGCATGCCACAAGGGGCTCACTCACCGGAACCACTAAAGCAGAAGCCATAAACAGGGAAGAACAGGGAAAAAAGCATAAGTCGTCACCATAACAAGAGAAAAGGGGGTAAAGCATGGAAGAAGATACTGCGGTTACCAGGTGCCCCTGGCAACGAAAGGGAGAAAGACCTCCGCAGGGCCACGAAACCCAGAATGCGGCCAATTGAGATGGGACAGGTCTCGGCTTTGAGCTAGGGACCTTGTACAACCCGGGCATTTGTCCTGCAGCTTTGTCCCATGGAGAACGGGGCCGGCGTAGTCACCTGACACACTCACTGGGAAGAGAGAAGAGAGTCAGAAACCCCAAAGCATCCCTATAGTGCCTATCCTCCAGCAACGAGCCTTGCGAGCCCTCGCCGGCAGCACCTGTCGCCAGGTGGACTCTGCCAACTCAGCAGTGATCAGAGACACCAAGGCGAAGCCCGAAGGAAACTAGAACCTCCGAAGCAGTTAAAGAGAAAGGAAGGAAGCAAACAGGGAAGTCAACCGGAAGGGAAGGGAGGGACGGGACCACAAAAGTTCAAGGGTGGGAGACCGGTCTCGGATGGCAGCCCCAGGAGAAAGCGGAAGAGGGAAAAACGAAAACTAGAAAGGAGGAGAAAGAAAAGGACATGACAAAATTAGTTGGAGGTGATAGGGAGAGCGGCCAAGAACCTTGGGCGGTCCGCCCCACCTACAAGCCCGGAAGCCCCCAAACGGCGGCAACGAGTCATGTGGCAAGGGGGACTACTTCCTTTAACGTGACGATAGTGCGTTGTTATATGTGCGATTAGTTTGCTTGGGAAACAGATTAACTTGCTCATGTAGTAATGTACACCCTATGTGGTGGATTGTGTTCTTTTATTTAATAATTTTCATTTTAGTAAGCGTTGTTTCCACATAGCGATTTTGATAATTTAACTTGACTTTATATTGTCCTTGTCCCAATTTTGGTTTGTTTAGTTTGCAAGTTTTACATTTTAATTAATGTGTTCTTTCATTTCAAAAAAATATTCTAGTAAGCGTTGTTTCCACATAGCGATTTTGATAAGTTGTTTGGACTTTATATTGTCTTTGTCCCAGTTTTGGTTTGCTTTATTTGCAAGTTTTACATTTTAAACTGTATATTTATACGATATGTTACAGTTCAGGAAGGATATGTGGTAGTTAAAAGGGTGAATTGAGATACTTGGAAGCCTTTTAATTGATGCATGTCCTTCTTAAGCTGACTAAACCTAATAATTGTTAAAATATAATTAAGAGTACAACCCGGTAGTGAAGGGGTTAACATTCGATGATCAACATTTTTCTAACAACATTCCTGGAATATTTTACACTGGTATCAGAAACTAGACTGATGGTAGATGAATTTAGGTCACCGAAATATTATAAATGTTGACCTCATAAGCTGCCAGACCAGTGTTGAGGATAAATGTTGAGGGAAAAAGCGCTCGTGTGATACCGGCTTTACATAAGTAGGCTATACAGTACTGTATACCAATAATATAAGCAAGGATAAACCAACACTTACTAATGCGAGGGAATTAAGTGAAAATATTGACTCAATAAAGTGTCCATTATTTAATAGAAAAAATGTAGTTGTACAGTCGGCCAAATAAGTTGTGTCTCCGCTGTCATTACATTTTCCTCGCTGTGTTCTGTATTCATTTCTGTCAGATGTTGAATAGGTTATATAAAGATAGGCACATGTTTGTATATCTCACTCAAAACGATGAAATATAGCTTAGATAGATAGCGCTGATGCCAATTATCGATCGAAATATACTTTATGCCGCAACATAACTTATTTGGCTGATCGCACAAGTAATATAATCTGTATTAAGGGAAGAAAATAGAAGAAATAGGGTATGGGCCTGAGTACATACATACATAAATACAAGATTCCTTCACAGGATGAGATCAAACCTGGAGGGAATACATCAACAATGAGACTTAGTTTGCTATTCTATTCAGTCACTTTGTCTTGAGAAAAATATATAAATTAATCTAGTAGAGGGATTTAATAATTATTATATTTTTTCACCAACCAACTTTACTTCTAAACTCAATTAATGAAATCAACAAATACATGTGGCACTCCAAGGAGTCGAACCTAGGATACTCACACCAAAATTCCGCGCATTTATGCATTACGCTATCAAGACAGTTAAAGAATTATGCACAAGCCTACGATTTATTATGCAATTTCGAATCCTCCATATTAATAATAATAATAATAATAATAATAATAATAATAATAAAAATAATAATAATAATAGTGTGTTTCCAACTCCTGCACAGGCAATCAACACTTAAAGTAATAAAGGTAATAAAATTATACCCACCGATAGCTATACAAGTTTACGGTTAAGGGGAGGTGGATCGTTGGGTGTTGGTGGTATAATGATTTAGGTGCTTATGTTCTGGGTGTGGTGTCCCGAGTTTGAATCCCAGGAGGACCATATGCTTTCATTAGTTTATTCAAGTAAATTGGGGTTTGTAATTGATGATTAATTTTAAGAAAGGGGTGTTACTTATAATTAATATATTCCTTTATTTCCTAGTTTCCTTGCTGGACCTCCATCAAGCTTGGAAAAACACCCCCTAGATAAATTTCAGGCTCGTTTTCGCTCGCTAGGAAAGAATCAACACCTAAATAGCACGAAAGGTCTTAAAATCGCTAAATTAATGGGCCGAACGTCTTATAATCTCAAAACAAATACGGCTTAACACGAGGGAGAACAGGTGCCAGAAAAACTACCCATCTCCCCTTAAAAAGGTCAATATAGATATATGTTTGTGGCAAGAAAGAAAATACACGTTTACAATATGAAAAGTCAGTAGACAAGATTATGGTAAATAGATTAAATAGATAGAAACTTACGGTAAGTAACAGTCATCTGAAACACAATTAATATATCTATACACCCCAATTTAAAACAAATAAATAAACAAATAAACAAAAAATAAAAAAGGAAAAAAGGGGTTAATTCCAGTGTACATATATACATTCAATTAAAAATTATCTAATTAAGTAATTAATTTTGTTTTGTTTTGTGAAAATGTGAGAAAACAAAAAAAGATTAAGAGAATCTACAGGACTATTCTCTTATGATCTTGTAATTTTGTGCAGTAAGGTTCTGTCTCGAGTCGGCCACCCCCAGCTATGGGGTATGTGCTTGTGTATAATACATACTGTACATACATACAAGATCAAGTTGTATATATGCATATACTCTGGCACATACCCCCATTTAGTTTAATAAAATTTAACAGAACGTCCCCGACTTCCCAAATTGACTAATTCCTTGAACGTGACGATAGTGCGTTGTTATGTGTGTGATTAGTTTGCTTGGGAAAAATATTAATTTGCTCGTGTAGTAATGTACACCCTATGTGGTGGATTGTGTTCTTTTATTTATAAATTATTATTTTATTTAAGCGTAGTTTCCACATAGCAATTTTGACTAGTTGCTTTGTCTTTTTACTGTGTTCGTATAAGTTTTAGTTTGTTTATTTTGCAAGTTTTACATTTTAATATATACTGTATATATATTTATATATTTATTTTATTGGGGGTAGTCGACTCAAGACAGAGCCCGAACAGAGACATAACAAGACAAAGTTACTGGAAATATATCTACAATGGCCACTATGAAGAAGTAGAAAGACTGTTACTTTGCTATAAAGTTAGTATTTGCTATAGATAAACAACTTGTAAATAGATCACTATCAGTTTATATCCAGCTGATGGTAAATTGTTATGTTAATATACTGTATTGGTTACTCAGCTATTATGTAGATTCTGTAGTGAAATGTCCTGTTAATTATGAACACTTTATGTCTCTGCATGAATACGATGCAGAGACATAGTACTGTAGATTCATATTTTTCCATTAACCATTACTATACCAGCGACGGACATTGGCCGTCAGTAAAAAAAAGTCACTCGTCAGTACCAGCGACGGACAACTTACGTCCATAATATGCGGTCCTTGTAACTGCCAGTATCGAGCGGTACCAGGTACCGTGACTTATACACACTGCTTTGAGACCTTGGAAACACTTCTCAGCTTGGATCCAATCTTCCACAGGCTAGCTGGGTCAGTATTCCTCCAACTTTTGGGGTGGGAGGGTGTTCTCTCTTGACTCTGAAGCCATGTTGGCCACAATGCTTGGTACTGGAGGGTACATTTATAGTAATACCCTCTGGTGCAGTAGGGGTTAAGTATAGAAATCAGTTGCCAAGGGATTCAATTTACCATCAGCTGAATTAAAACCAACTACTGTATAGTTTTTACTAACAGCTACAAGGCAATAGTTTAACCCATTCTGTACCGACGATATCTTTAATATTATTCTTGATGCTATTAGACTATTTCATTCAGTTTAAAAAGGGCCTCCAGGAACTAACAGTCTTCAAACTATCTCACTGAACACTTCTTACTACCATAGATCCTTCTTAAACTGCACAAAATCATCTAAAATGAGCTAGAATAAATTTAAAATTATGTCGCCAGAACAGAAATAGTTAAGAGAATCTAGGTACAATGTCTAAAGTTTATAATATATTTAATTAATTAATCCTGTAATTCTGATGTAGCACCCTAGAAGGAACACTTTATTACCAGGGCTGGGGAGTCCATGAGATAGAATGTTCGACTCAGACCCCAAAATAGCCGACATTGACTTCGTAACCTTCATAGTCGGTAAAAAATGTCCGACTCTGAAATAGCCGACATTAACTTCATTTAACATTCAGTCGGTAAACAAATGTCCGACTCCGACTCTGAAATAGCCGACACTGACTTCATAACCTTTGGAGTCGGTAAAAAATGTAAGACTCCGATTCATACTAAAAGTTCAAGGCTCTAGCATTTAGCTTTAACATTATTCACACCAAAAAAAATGTTAGCAAATATCAAGTCCCAATTTTCTTATCACGTCTCTAGAATTATTTGTTTTTTACTATTACTATAAAAAAACGAGGCATTAGCTCCAATAAATGTAGTTAATCTGAGAAGGCACCATCTGTACTGCAACTATATTAAGTTACTGCAATTATATTACTATATTCACAAGCGCTATATTGTATATTATATCTATTTATATGTCTATAAAATCCACTGTAGCAGTCACCCAATTAAGTTACCCCTCTTCAGGATTTCATGTACTGTACACGTAAAATTTGTATGATTGAATTACGATTGCAAATTTTTCCAGTCGTTAATTCATCTGATCATTTAAATGTTTCATAGCCAATTAAACTGGTAAGTTAACCATATTTCCTTTGATACATAAAATCCAGGAGAGACAAGAATGCCTGTGGGCAACTGTTACTGTACGCTGACAATGGTAACAAGGAATATATGTACAGTACTGTATATGGTTTATACAAGTCACAGGCAGTCACAAGCTTAGCTTAAGCGATATTATGTTGAGTTACAGGTAGTTTCAACATTAGCTTTCATTAACTCGTATGTAATTTTATTTCCTACGCTAAAAAAATGCTCCCGGGGTAACGAGATCTCACCAGAATGACCAGATACTGTACCACTAGGCGAGACCAGCCGCGTGAGCTAAGCCGAGCTCAGTACAGGTCTCCCTCAGTATCCGATGCCCAATTTACGATATTATTAAAGGTTTTTAGGTGTTTGGGTTTGGGTTTTGGCTGGTCCGAGAACGCATCCCCATTTACCCCATTAATTTTAGGGTTCGCTATACTATAGTGTCTGCCTGGGTTTTAAAGGAGTGTGCAGAGCAATTAGTGGAGCCAGTGAGGGACATAATTCAAGCTTCCTTAGATAAAGGACAGGTTCCTGTTGAATGGAAAAGAGCTAATATCATCCCGATATACAAGAATGGAAACCCTGAGGACCCTCTAAACTATAGACCAGTTTCACTTACTAGTATTGTATGCAAGATTTGTGAAAAGCTAATTAGGAAGAGATGGATGAAAATGTTGGAGAGAAAGAAGATAATAACCCCAAAGCAATTTGGATTCAGAGAAGGGACATCTTGTGTTACCAGTTTGCTATGTTATTACAGTAGGGTGATAGATGTACTCCAAGAAAGAGGCGGATGGGTGGACTGCGTCTACTTAGACCTTTCCAAAGCATTCGATAAGGTACCACATAAGAGATTGTTATCTAAGCTTGAGACGCTAGGATGTGTCAGGGGGAGTTTGCTGAAATGGATGGAGAGCTATCTAACAGATAGGGAAATGAGGACCAACATTAGAGGAACTTACTCATCGTGGCGGAAAGTTGAGTGTGGTGTGCCGCAGGGATCTGTGTTGGCACCTCTCATGTTCCTTATGTACGTGAATGACCTGCCGATAGGCATAAATTCCTACATGTCAATGTTTGCAGACGACGTAAAAATTATGAGACAAATAACAAATAAAAGTAGTTGTGAGGAGCTGCAAGGGGATTTAGATAGAATATATGAATGGAGCACCAAGTGGAAAATTAAATTTAATATAAGTAAATGCCATGTGTTAAATATGGGAAGAAGTGTGAATAGACCAAATTGGGAGTACAGGATGGGAGATAATATAATTAGCAAGGCCGAAAAAGAAAAGGATTTAGGGTTGATTATACAAGATAATTTGTCGCCAGAGAAACATATTAACAAGCTCTTTAGCGGAATGTATGCAATGGCCGGGAATATGAAAGTTGCTCTGAACTACTTGGATGAGACCATGGTAGCAAAAATTATGAAGAGTATGATTAGACCAAGATTGGAGTATGCAGCAGTGGTGTGGTCCCCGCATCTAAAGAAGCATATTCACAAGTTAGAAAGAATCCAGAGAGCAGTTACTAGATTGGTTCCAAGTCTCAGAGAACTGCCATATGAAGGGAGGCTAGACAAATTAAATCTACCAAGTTTAAAAGAGAGGAGAGAGGAGAGACATGATAATGATGTACAAATGCACCCGGGGGCTGGAGAGGCTGGATAGGGAAGATATGTTAATTATGGATACAGGAATAACTAGAGGCCACAGCTACAAAGTAAAAAGACCTACCTGCAAGAACGATATCAGGAAGTTTAGCTTCCCCTATAGATGTATTGACAAATGGAATGGGCTGGAGGAGGAGGTGGTAGGGGCAAGGAACATCCATATTTTCAAGAAAAAATTGGATAAAAAGTAGACTGAGAGACGGGACAACACGAGCTTAGCTCAACTCCTGTAAACTACAATTAGGTAAATACAATTAGGCAATTAGGTAAATACTATTTTTCTGTTTAAGATCGGGTTTCAGGCACTTAACCCAATCATAAATTGAGGGAGTCCTGTACTGTAAGAGACATCCAAGCAAGTGCATGCCTCTTCATACACTCCTAGCTTGACCCTGCACACTCTCCCACATAAACACAGTCGCTTTATGTAGTCGCTGTGATGGCCATATACAGGTCTCAGTCACTATCCGATTCACTAATTTTATGATATTATTATAGGTTTTTAGGTGTTTGGGTTTGGGTTTTGGCTGGACCCAGAACGCATCGCCATTAATTTTAGGGTTCGCTATACTATTTTTGTATTAAAGATTGGGTTTTCAGGAACGTACCACAATCGTATATCGAGGGAGACCAGTAACAGCTACGAACATCAGGTTGGTGTCTGGCCCTGAATACCAGCTTTTATTTACACTCTTTATTTTTCCCGTAACCCTCCACTTCATTGAGTTATAGCGAGTACAATAACCAAAATATGCTGAAATATGTCGACTCTGGAAGGGTTAAACTAAGATAAAACCATAGTAAAAATGTTAGCTTCCATTAAGCTAAGAAGTTGTAGGCCAAACTCCACATTTTAGCTACCACTAAACTTTAATGAAGTAACAAACATTAGCTTTTTGATAAGTTCTTCTATAAGTTGGTCTGTGTTTTTATATTTTGCAGTTCATGTTTTGGTACACCAATGTACAGTTGCCCACGTAAATTAGGTTCCTCGTCTTTATGTTATGTATGAAAAGAATATAGTATGAATGAATTGTGAGTGTGGTTTCTTTTAATTATCAGTTGACTAACTAGATGAGTTAACCACTGCATATGAAACTACACTCGTTATTCAATCACGAGTGTCGTCTTTTAATTACCAGTTAACTAATCAGATGAGTTAACCACTGCATAAGAAACTACACTCATAATTCAATCATGCACATTATATTTCCATGTATAAGATCACGGACAGGAACAGAACTTATGTGGCCAACTGAACATTGTAGCCTACAGACCACTATAGTAGCATACTGCTTGCATAAATAATGGTGTGGTATAAACATTGAATATTAGTGCATTAGTTATTTGTACCATTTATGTTGCTTTAGTTATTTTCATTAAGCCTTTCTGTACCAGGGATGCCTTTTTATCTTTATATCAGCTGCAATTAGATAATTTTATGAAGCTTAGGAAGGATATATGGTCGAACGAGGGGTGGCGCGCTCCTCGGTGCCACTAGACAGAGTGGCAAACACAACCTTAGGTAGGTAGGCTAAAAAAAATTTTTTTTACATAGTTTGTAGCCTTTAAATCGGTTGATGTCCTTAAGTTGAACAAAATCTTTGAATAGTTGCCAGAATATAATGGAAAGGCTGTCCCCAGTACTGAATGGTTTAACTGCAACACTCCGGGAAAAACGATAGAAACTACAGATCTCCCTCACTATCCGATGCCCCGATTTACGGTATTATTATAGGATTTAGGTGTTTGGGTTTGGATTTTGGTTGGTCCCAGAACACATCCCTATTTACCCCATTAATTTTAGGTTTCTAATTAAGATCGGGTTTTCAGGAATGTAATCGAGGGAGACCTGTATATCTAACCATCATTCCCCCCCCCTTGTGCATATTGTGTTAGAAGTTTTAGTATGACTAGGACATGGTTTAAGAGAATCATTTAGTTGCCATGTTAGTACAGTAGATCACACGAGACACCAATAAAGTCGCCACCTTCCCCGTAAACCATTAGTCAAGAAGCGACACTACTAATGTTTTTCTATTAAGTATTATGCCTCCAGTAAAATTAGAATGGTATATTTGGTTTTATGGTGCTTTTTAGGATGAGCGGTGACTGTAATACAGTGGCAATTTACAGTCAGGTATTCTGCCAAGTGAAGCAGCTCTTAATAGGGCTGCCTGGACCGCCGCCATTAGGACGTGAGACCGGAACCGCGCTTCGTGTGGAGCACTCCGTCATTAAATTTGTGTATGTATTCTTACCATCCTTTTCTAATCTTCACTACTTAGGGAAATTGCAATGGAAATATCAAAGGCAGATCATGAATTTGACATATAATTTAAATGAGAAGCAATAATCATTAATATAGCAGAACTATGTATTCATATTTACTCATCAACCCACTTATAAATAAACCTAATTAATGAAATCAATGAAACTAATGAATAAATGTGGTACTCCAAGGACTTGAACCTAGGATACTCGCACACAATTCTGCGCACTAAGCATTACACTATCAAGACAGATTCAGTCCTGAAGCTGAAACATACTTCAGAAATAAGATCACATCAGTCACCCTTTTGATGAATTATTATGTTTTTTCCACCAACCAACTTCACCTCTAAACTCAATTAATGAAATAAAAAAATACATGTGGCACTCCAAGGACTCGAACCTAGGATACTCGCATCTAAATTCCGCGCACTTATGCATTACGCTTTCAAGACAGTTAAAGAAATATGCACAAGCCTACGATTTATTATGCAGTTTCGAATCCAATAAATATGAACACCCAGAGTACTGACTTGCTGATATTCAGGCCAAAACTCTCACAGGGTTACCTAACTACTACAGTACTTCGGGAGCATATATATAATCTAATGTCATTGTTTACTTTTCTTACAACAATAACAGTTGAGTTGTGTGATCGTATATTCTTACCTGATAAATATTAATGAAATGAAAGATATAACATTCATTACCAAGATATGAGGACAATTATTTAAATTTTCTTGTCTCACCAGTAAATAAAATTCTAAGTTATTTTGCAAGTTTTAAATTATAATTAAATTGAGACAAGTTATTTATAAGAATACCAAATCTCTTTTTGTGATACAGTACACACACAAACTTTTTGCTCCCTCTCTACAATATTTTTGGTTTAAGTTGCTATAGGATAATTCTAAAGCTTACATTAAGGGAAAGTACGAGAAACATTACATTTTCCAGCAGGTAGAAAAGTTATTAGGCACTATATATTAGACTTACTTGCACCACAAAATTAGGACCTTAAACCGGTATCACACGAGAGATTTTATAGTTACAATTCGGTGATAAACATTTTTCTGGCAACATTTCTGGAATAATGTGCAATGGTATCGGAAACTAGACTGACGATAGATGAATTTAGGTAACCAACATTTTTTGCATGTTGACCTCTTAAGCTGCCAGACAGTGTTGAGGATAAATGTTGAGGGAAAAAGCACTTGTGTGATACTGGCTTTAGTAATGCAATGTCCTAGACGCCACCTCGCCCATGACATATTTTTTAACAAAAAAATTACAAATTTATCTAAAAGGGGGGTCTTGGGGGTATTTTTTGAAGCTTGATGAAGGTATATCTATTCCTTCATCAAGCTATAAAAAATACTCCCCAAGACCCCCCTTCAAGATCAATTTGTAAATTTATCGGTAAAAAAAAAAAGTCACTAAGGTCCTCAAATATAGATAAATACAGATGAAAATGCCCGTTTGCCAATTCTCTGGAGACAACTTAAATGCATACAAATGTTTCCCACCTAACTTTTAGAAAATGCAAGTAGTAATCTAATTTTCCATAAGGAGATATAATTACAGTATGCCCAAACATAATAGAATAGCAAATATGTCTAATCAATCTCCAATAATCATGAACTTGGCAATTCGCACACAGGGCTAGAAATTATACCTTTAACCGCCCTGGTGGTGTAATGGTTAAGGTGGCAAAAATATGTGTGTGATAACCCGGGTTCGAATCCCGGTGGATCATATATACTTTAATTAATTTCATTGGGGGTGTGGTGGTGAGATTAATAAAAATAATATTATTAGTAGGTTTAGGGATATTTCTTCGAGAGGCCGGTCTATATGATCTGTGCCCCATGAATATTCTTTCCTCTCACTTAAACAGTAGGCTACCATAGTGCGGTTGGGAGTATGAACATGATTAGACTAATATCCAGTATTCGAGAATGGATAATAAGTCGTAGGCGTGTGCATAAACCTTTAACCGTCCTGGTGGTGTAATGGTTAAGGTGGCAAAAATATGTGTGTGATAACCCGGGTTCGAATCCCGGTGGATCATATGTACTTTAATTAATTTCATTGGGGGTGTGGTGGTGAGATTAATAAAAATAATATTATTTGTCAAATTAATTTTGTGTAAACATGTACGGTACTTATCTAACCAAAGCTTTGGGTAAATATGAAACCATCTATCTATCCAGAGTGTCAAGTAAACACAATCATATTTACCCACAAGGCCAGATAAATACTATAGTCTATTCGCTGTAAGTAGGCGAGAAATCATGACCTCTATCCTCTGTAACTCAAAAAAGGCAAGAGTAAATTGGCTGTAAATGTTCACATCTATTCCTTGACTGACTCTTCCCAAATGGTAGAAATATTAGCTCTATTACTCTAGTTGTTTTTTAGTTACATAGGTTAGAGGTCACAATTTCTCGCCTACCTACAGCGAATAGACTATAACAAATACAGTGCTCCCCCCTAATATGCATAACTGCTAAAATGAGAGTCCGATCATTATGTTCAAGTTCTTGATTTGCCTACCAATACAACATTTTGGGTGCATCCGCTTGACCAAGAACTGATTTTTAATGTTAAATATTATTACTACACCCACATCTACGACGAACTAACAGTCCTCTAAGGTAAATGGCATTCTTTTTGCTGTTTTACTCAATAATCTAATGTATCTTTCTTTCAGTAAAGGTTATTCTTAAAATGTGGAGTGTACGGTGGGTAATAATAGGGTTCTGAGCACCAAGCCCGGGAAAGGTGTCTGACCATATACCTTTTTTCCCATTGATTATTTGCTTCACAGTATGCAAATTCGCAATATGCAACGCATTTTGCAGCCCAAAAACTAGCTATAAACTATTTACAAATTATTATTTTACTTAAGCGGTTTCCACATAGCGATTTTGATTAGTTGTTTTGTCTTTTTACTGTGTTCGTATACGTTTTGGTTTGTTTATTTTGCAAGTTTTACATTATAATATTAGGGAGGAGCACTGTACAGTATTATCTCATCCATCTCTGGTAGATAGGAACAAATCTACCCAGTGTTGAGTGCAGGCGGATAATCAGTAATCTAAAACCTGTGAAGGTGCTCTCCCTCCCCTTCACTCATTAAGGGGGGATGGTTGACTTTTTGGCCAATTTTTGCATGTATTCATTATTTTTCTAGTTTCCTCCCTAGACTTCCATCAAATTTAAAAAAAACATCCATTAGATCCCCCTTCTAAATTAATTTGTAAATTTTTCGGTAAAAAATTTCCCGGCCAAGGGCCGGTTCTTCCAACATTACAGGCTCACTATCGTTTGCCAGGGAAAAAATTGACACCTAAATAGCACGAAAGGTCTAAATATTGACGAAGAAATGGGGCGAAAGGCCTTAAAATCGACTAACTAATGGGGGAAACATCTTAACATCTGAAAACTAATGGGGCTAAACATGAGGGAGAAAGTTATCCAGAAAACCGGTCCATCCCCCCTTAACCACAACACAGAGAATGGAGCGAGGGGTAGGGTCTGTCTGCACAAACATAGGTTTAAGACTACAGTGGTTGGATCTTACCACTCAATGGGCTCCTGGCTCTTGGGTTCTCGGGAGTAGTGACTCCCACACATGTACCCAACCGCATCCACCTCCTTCAGAATCTACAATATAAATATTAATATTAATATAGCTAGCTTGGGAAACAGATGAACTTGCTCATGTAGTAATATACACTCTATGTAAGATAAGAATTAAGATAAGAATTGTGTATTTAGCCCATTTACATTACAGTACATACATTTATATACAGTACGTGTGTTATAAAAATATTAAGGCTGAGCCTCCTGAGAGTTTATACTCTCTTGAGGAGGCACCAAGAAAAAACTAACATTAAAATACTGTTTACAGTATTTGATTGAGAAAAACAAAAGCTAGATGATAAAATGCAATAGATTTTTTATATAAAAAAATGAATTAAGAGTCTATTACAAAAGCAGGATTTTAAAAACAAAGCTCGTGAAAAGGTGTTAACGAAATTATATTAATATAAATAATAAAATAATAAATAATACTAATATTAATAATATTAATAATAGTAATAATAATGTAGTGGCTTTGTGTTCTTGTACTATATTTCATAATTTCATTTGATGAAAGCGTTATTTCCACATAGCGATTTTGATAAGTTCTTTTGCCTTTATATTGTGTTGTCCCTGTTTTGGTTTGCATATTTTGCAAGTTTTACATTATAATTAATATTAAGTGTACTGGTACTGGTGTATTGTACTGGTGGTGGATTCTGAGGAGAAACTGCAGCAGGTAGTCAAAGAGTTTGGTGCGGATTTTGGAAGGAGGAAACTGAAGGTGAACGTCAATAAAAGTAAAGTAATGGTGTGTAATAGGGGTGATCATAGGGTGAATCTAGATGTGAGGCTGGATAGGGAAATATTGGAACAAGTAGAGTGTTTTAAATATCTAGGAGGAACGATAAGCAGGAGTGGAGGTATGGAAATGGAGGTAAAACAGAGTGTGTGAAGGAAGGAAAGTTTTCGGAGCAATGGGAAGTATGTGGAAGACGAGAAATCTCGTTATGAAAGTAAAAAGTGCAATGTATCAAGGAATTGTTGTGCCAACAGTGATGTATGGGGCTGAGATGTGGGCTCTGAAGGAAAAGGAGAGAAGAAAGCTATATGTGATGGAAATGAGCTGTTTGAGAAGTATGTGTGGAGTTACTCGTAGAGACAGATTGAGGAATGAAGAGATACATAGGAGAGTGGGGGCAGCAGGAACATTTGACAGCCAGAGTGGACAGAAGGGTGCTTAGCTGGTATGGTCATGTTGAACGAATGGGAGATGAAAGGCTTACAAAGAGAATATGTGAGTCAGATACAAGGGCAGGAAGACCCCCATTGAGATGGAGAGACTGTGTAAGACAAGCTTTGGATGATAGAGGAATGACTATAGATCAGGCAAAGGAAGTGGTAATAAACAGGAATGAATGGAGAATGCTTGTGAATAGATGAGTGAAAACGTGGTCATTTGGGGGAAGGGGTCGGGTGCAAGTTAGACTAGATAATAGTCCATCAGGCGCCTGGCCCGGGGAGATGATTAATATGAAGGGTGCGCCTGGAAGTGTGGTGTGCGGGCGTGTGGTGGGCGGGCGTGTGGTGGGCGGGCTTGTGGTGGTAGGCCTTCGCTGCATGTCTGCCTGCCGAGATCGGAACCTCTCCGAGTGGTCGGGGGCCGGGGAGTGCTGGAGAGACCTTGGTGACCCTGGTCTCTGGGTCTTCTCCTGGGTGACCTAGATGTGTGTGAATTTGTGTTTTGTCTGTTTGTTCGTTGTTTTATGTTGTGTTTTGTGATTTCCCTGTTCTTGCTCTGTCTTGAATCGGCCACCCCCCTAAAAAAGAAAAAAAAAAGAAAAAGAGGGAAAAAGAAAATATTTGTTTAGGAAAAGTGGGGATTGGGCCTGAGTAGATAGATAGATAGATAGTACTGGTACTATACAGTTGAACATACTGTATCTTTATTATTATTTTAGTATTATATTAATTACTCGGGTAAAGCTGTAGTTACGTTCCTCAAAAAAAAAAAAAAAATTTATATGAAACTACAGTACAGTACTTTACATAAAGCAATTACTGTACCTAGATTAGTTTTCCTGTCACTATTGACGAGGGGGCTCTTCCTACCAATAATATTCCACAGGCCAGGGTCAAATCAGTCTTATCAGAAAGGGCTTTTACCAACAAATATAATCTACATCTTATCCAGATGTGGTTGTTGTTGTTGTTGTTTTCGTTCCCTAAGCTGCCTGGCCGAGCAGCCCGAGTCCCTAAGGAAGGCCATGGCTACGGTCCGGGCTTTCCCACAGGGCTCTCAAGGAGTGTAGATTATGTTATTGGCGTAAGTGATTGTATGAAATGCAGTCTTCTAGGATGTGTCCAATAGTATGGGGTGCTGTGTTACATCCTGGGCAGGTGTCGTCGACGGATATATCCAGTCTCTTCTGATAGCTCAGAAGAGCTGAATGGTGCCCACATCTCAGCCTGGCCAGGTGGACTCTGTCCTCGCGAGGAAGGAAGGATTCAGAAGATGGATTTCGGGAGGTTGTGCCTGCAGCTACGTGTTGTCTACGAGTGATTGGATGGAACGGCGAGAGATATGAGTATGGATGTGCTTCTGGAAGCTGGTTTGGGGTGGGCAGGGAGGGAGAGAAGACAGTATTTGTGTGTGATACCGTGTGCTGGGTGTTGTTTTGATATTTTTTGGTGTGTGTGGGTGTGTTGCCATGTAGTGTAGTGGGTGGTGTTGGTTTGTGGAGGCTACAGCCAGGAATTGAGTGCCTCTCATGTCTAGGTGGTCTTTGACTTTGAGGACTTTGGTTTCCAGATTGTTTCCAGATGTGGTGACATTATTTTAATATTATAACCTTCAACAATAGTTCCCATATAACTTAAGGGGTATTATTTGATTGAACTGACCTTATCAAGCATTCCTTGGTGTGAGCAGCGGACAGACAGAACCTCATACGTCCCCCGGTGATCTTGGTGGCAGGGAAGCCCACGCCAACGCCAGCCACACCGCGCTTTGTTAACTCACGCACGAACATACTGTAACCACCATAATTTAACACCATTAAGGGGAGGCAGACCATTTTAGTGGACCCCCTTCTCCCTAATGTTTAGTCCCATAGTTTGAGATTAGAAGACGTTCAGCCCATTAGTTTGGAGATTTTTTTAAAATTTGCCCCATTTCCTTGTCAATTGTTTAAGACCTTTTGTGCCATTTAGGTGCAAAAAGTGCCAGACGAGCCCATCCTCGCGAGGGAGCGAGCTGTCGCTTCAAACAGTCTACTACACCAAAATCACCACCCATAACGAGGGGCGCCACGCTCCTTGGTGCCGCTAGAAGAGTGGCGAATGCATCAAAAGTTTCAAAAGTAAGTACAGTATTATTTCCTGACGAGCGATAGCGAGCCTGCAATTTTAAGAAGAACCGCCGGGAAATTTTTCTACCGAAAAATGTACAAATTTATCTTGAAGGGGGGTCTAGGGGGTGTTTTTCTAAGCTTGATGGAGGTCTAGGGAGGAAACTAAAAAATATATATGAATAAATAAATTAATAGACCAAACAAAACAGTCTGTCTCCCCTTAATTAATAACATAATTTAACTTTAAATAACTTTTACCTTTCAAGTTTCATTTAGTTTTAATTGACTAATCATCTCTTTAAATCTATCATTCAACATGATCTCTTTTTCTACGTTTAATTATATAGTGGTTATTTTTGGGTCTATTTATTTATATATTAATTTATTTTCTAGTTTCCTCCCTAGACCTCTATCAAACTTAAAAATCATCCATTAGATCCCCCTTTGAGATTAATTTGTACATTTTTCGGTAGAAAAATGTCCCGGTTCTTCCAAAATTACAGGCTCACGTTCGCCAGGAAAAAATTGACACCTAAATAGCACGAAAGGTCTTAATATTGACAAGGATATGGGCAGAAGGTCTTAATATCTTGGTGACCGGGAGGCCCCACACCAACTCGCACACTTTTAACAACTTTTACCTCTCAATCCTCATTTTGTTTTAATTGACTATCATCTCTTCAAACATATCTTTTAAGGGGGGCATGGGCCGGTTTTCTGGACACTCCCTCATGCTTAGCCCCATTAGTTTGGCAATTTTAAGACCATTCGCCCCTTTTCTCTGTCAATATTAAGACTTTTCGTGTCATTTAGGTGTCAATAGCGAGACTATAATTTAGGAGGACACGGCCTTCGGCCGGGAAGTTTTTCTACCGAAAAATATACAAATATATCTTGAAAAGGGATCCTGGGGTCGTTTTATTGAGTTTGATGGAGGTCTAGGGAGGAAACTAGAAAAATAATATATACTGTAAATGAAAGAAAAAAAAAAAAAAAAAATCAACCCAAAAGTGACCCATCCTCCCTTAACAAGCTGTCTTTTTCTACATTTAATTATTATTTAATTTATTTATTTTCTTCAGCTAACTGCTCATTTCATGGTTAAGGGGAGATGGGCTATTTTTCTGGTCCCCCTTCTTCCTCGTGTTTAGCCCCATTTGTTTTCAGATTTTATGACATTCGTCCTATTAGTTTGGCGATTTTAAGACCTTTCGGCCTATTTCTTTGTCAATATTAAGACCTTTCGTGCTATTTAGGTGTCGATTTTAAAATGTACAAACACATCATTAGGGGGGGATCTAATGGATGTTTTTTAAGCTTGATGGAGGTCTAGGGAGGAAACTAATAAAATATAAAAAGATACATAAATGATCAAATAAATACGCCCATCTCCCCTTAAGAGTGTCTTCTGGTCAATAGCACTAAAATCTGTACATGAAGCATACTATAAAAAAAATAAGAAAAAATCCTATAATAATGCATACTGTATATTAATTCTATAGATGCTATGCTAAAAGAATAATATTATCCATGCATAAAACTCTCTGAACCCCTTCTGTACCGGAGCCGTCCTTTTAACATTATTCTGGCTACTATTAGACGATTATATTCAGTTTAAGATGGGCCTCCAGCAATTAATTGGCTTCGAACTATCTACATTATCTCTCTTTAGTACCATAGATCCTCCTGAAGCTGCACAATATCATCTAAATATGGCTAGAATAAATTAAAAAAGACATCACAGGTACAGAAGGGGATAAAACTAATCAGTCGTATCCTAGTTGAATGAAGACTAATCAAGCAGCCAATAATTTTCAGCGATCATTGCCAAGTATCATTTTCCATCACTTCGCCATTATATTTTCAAAACAAGCAAAAATCATTTAGAAATTAACCCATGGGAGTACCAGCGACGTTTACATTCTATTCTAGCTCTATTTAGACGATATTATACAGCTTACGAAGGATGTGCGGCAGTTAAAAGGGTTGGTTGAGTTACTTGGAAGTCTTATTATGGCTAGGTCCTTCCTAAGCTGAATAACATAGTCTAATAATTGCCAGAATATGATGCAAAAGACATCCCTGGTACTGAATGGGTTAATGCAAAAAATATTCAAAGCACTTCAACTCACAACAAGCAATATCAAAAGCAACTTGCAAAATACAGCTCAAAATTTGTTCAAAACTCTTCAAAGAACTCAAAGCGCAATGGCATATCAATAATTTTTACGGTATATACATTATATCTCAATATATGATGTACCGACTGATAGCGTAATGCTTAGTGTGCGGAATTTCGGTGTGAGTATCCTAGGTTCAAGTCCTTTGAGTACCACATGTACTTTACAGTATTCATAACTTTCATTAATTTAATTACCGGGTAGTTAGGTTTATTTGTAAATTAATTGGTGGGTTGGTGAAAACTAATGTGAATTGAAAGGAATATCTAGGAAAAAATAATGTGGCCGGGCCTTACTCTCACTTCATTCACGCCTGTGCTATTTGATCACACCGAAGATTTTTAGTTACGGTATTGTATTATTGTTCTGGATCCCTCAGCAACCAACACTACAGTATTTATTGTTAGTCCAGTGGCTCGACCACATACGTTCGCTTATCCCACCCTCTTAACCCTCTCGCTATCCTGTGCACTCGGGGGTTGCCGTACGGCATTCATAAATAGAGTTCTCTCAATCTTATAATTACCTCTCCAAAATTAGTTTTCTGCCCACAGCTAACTCTAAGACAACTGCAGAGGTTGTAGTAACTAAACTAAAGGTTTTCTAAACACCCCTGATGGTCAAAAATGCTTTAAAGTATCCCACAAAGGGCGCAAATCACGTCCTGCGCGTGAAAGGGTTAATTAAAATTATCTTCCAGTTTACCATATTTGATCTGGTATGCAATTGATTTCTGGCATGCTTACTTTGCTACTAATTAGGGTAATTACTGGTAATACACCTAAAATTTCAATAAGTACTCAGTAGCCAATGCATAAAACACTAAATAAGGTAATGAAAGAATATTTAACATACAATAAATAATTAACATTTAGTCAAATGTCGAGCGGTACTTGAAAAGTAAACAGAATGGATGAAAAACCCCATCTGAGGAAGAGCACTTTATTGACAACATTTCGCAGATAGCTTCATCAGATCACTAACCTGATGAAGCTATCTGCAAAATGTCAATTAATTGCTCTTCCTCAGATGGTGTTTTTTATCCATTTAGTAAAATGTAATATTATAAAAGAGGAAATAATAAACTAATTAAAATAATACCAGAACTAATGTTAGTGCTTATAGCTTCATTAGCTTTGAACTTCTGGAAGTACCTAAATATTTACAGGTAGTCTAAATACATACCAATATCCTATCATCAAATTAATATACTGTATGTTAGCCTGAAATTTTGCAAACTTAACATCTATATAAGAATAGACTAGCTATTGTGTACACTCTTGTCCAATTAATGTGTGAAATATATAATATACCTACCCACAAAAAATGTGAAGTTACCGGTACCATGAAAACATATAAATGGAAATCTGCAGAATGCCTATTGGCCCATACGAGGCAGACCCCTTCTTCCCTATCATACATTTTTAATTTTGTATCAGAATGTACGATGGTTAAAATACAATAAAAGTAAATTTATAAATCTCATTATAAGGTAGGTAATGTATTTTTCTTCAATATAAGTTTTGGTGTGTTCATTTTGTAAGTTTGACATTATAATATCTTGGTAGTGTAATGCTTAGTGTGCCAAATTTTAGTGTGAGTATCCTAGGTTCGAGTCCTTGGAGTACCACATATATTCATTAGTTTCATTGATTTTATTAATTAAGTTTATTTGTAAGTTAATTGGCGGGTTGATGAACAAACTGTATAAGAACTAATGAAACCACCACATACAAATTAGTTAGCTTACCTATTTCACAGAACATGGCAACAACAACCTTTTTGGGGGTAGACTATACTAATCCGGATGACACTACTTACGAGATCTTTGGAATGAGGTACAAGAGTAAGGGAACAACCGGAGAATCGTCATGGCCGTAAACAATGAACCCCAACTGCCTTAGCTGCTGTCGGAAATACTTGACATTCCGTGCGAGTTGCTGGATGCGCCTGCGACCTAGAGCAGGGGCAGGAAAATAAAGAAATCAAAGTCAAAGAGGCCGTGCGAAACCCGTGTCGCCGGGGAGTGGTAGGAGGAGCCGGTGGGGTGAAGCGAGCACATGTCAACTGGACAACTAGGGTAAATAAAGTTACCTTCTGTCCTAAAAATCACCATAAGAATCGCAATAAACAATGCTTAACATCTCGCTAACTGACCAACTTGCTACCTCATCACCTCGTTACCAACTATTAACATTAATTATATAAACTTAAGCACCGGAAATAAAAGCTAACCCACCAAATTATAACCTATCAACATGTCCATTTAACCTAACAAGTGCGCATGGGGGTAATTGGAAACGTCCCCCTGTGCTGACGTATTTGAGGTGTTTCCGTCACTAAAATATTCATTGTGCCATTAATAGCATTAATACTTATCCATATGCGCCTATTATGGGTTGATTATAAAGGTATTAACCTGAAACAACAATAAAACGAGTGAAAACAGCGTTTGGATGGTCAAAATCGGAGATATAGCCCGCGAGTTGTATAATGTATGGGTGAGGCAAGCTGCTTTCCCGCCAATTTCCCCCAAGGCCACTGAGACACAGTCGATCGATACTCTCTCTCTCTTGCATTCGCTTGCTATCAGTGATGACCACACCCTCCAACCGGATTTCTAATTAAAATGCAAAACCTGCAAACCAAACAAACCAAAATTGGGACAAGGACAATATAAAGTCAAATTAAATTATCAAAATCGCTATGTGGAAACAACGCTTTCTAAAATGAAAATTATTAAATAAAAGAACACAATCCACCACATAGGGTGTACATTACTACATGAGCAAGTTAATCTGTTTCCCAAGCAAACTAATCGCACATATAACAACGCACTATCGTCACGTTAAAGGAAGTAGTCAAGTTTGGGAAGTCCGGGACGTTCTGGCAAATTTTACTAAACTCTGCATGAATAAAGAAACTACATGTTAAATGTCAAAATATTATTTAAAATCAAATTTGCAACATGACAAGACATTAACAATAGTACAAAATACAAATATTGATAAGATATCTATACTATTACAAAATAATATATAAAATACAGTATAGCACTCACTAACGATAGTGCTATCGGGTAGGTACCTGTAAGCATAGCATGCCTCAAGTGACCCCTATCAATAACTACCCTACAAATAACCTACATTTATAGCACAAATAAACTAAGGAAATCGCAAAAGAAAGCAATTGATACTATCGACAATGAATACATATAATATAGTATAATGTTAGCACGAAAATATACCTCAGAATAAGGGAATAACAGGGAAAATAGGTGATAACTGAAGGAGAGGAGGAAAGTGGGGAAGGAGGGGAGGTAGAGGACTGAGATTTTGCATGGCCCAGGGGCAAAAAAAAAAAAAAAAAAAAAAAAAAAATTATGTCAAAAGTTTATTTTCTTTTTCACTCACTCTTAAGAGTCTCCCCGCAGTCCGCCGGGGGAACTCTTAAGAGTCTCCCCGCAGTTCCCGGGTTAATAAGGTTTTGGTAGTTAGATCCTCTGATTGTCACAAGTGATAAAATTGGTCAAGAGCCACGGCGGTCAAGTGGAGAGCACGCTCATGTGAGGATCTGCTTGCCCTGGGTTCGATCCCAGCCAAGGCGGACTATTTAGTGGGTGTGGTAGTACAGTACAGTAGGATTCCGCATAAAACGTGTTCAGATAAAACGAGTCTCGATTAAAACGAGCGACCTAAAATATTAATATTTAAATATTTAATTTTCGATAAGAACGAATGTGATCACATAAAACGAGTCCGCCGCTAAAGTGGGGCAAATCCGAGGAGTTTTCATATAGAGCGCCGAAATATCATACAAAACGTACGAAATATCGTACGTTTTGTACGGAAATTTACGCTTACAGTGAACATTGACGATATTGGGCCACCAAAATGCCGTGTTCACATAGAACGAAATCGCATAAAACGGCCTCGTTTATCGACCAATTTCTCGTTTTATGCGGGACCCTACTGTACGTCCTAACGCGTCCCACATACTCGCACCCAGTTGGGGGACACCTTGACGACATATACAGACTAATAAACACACAACAAAGCAAAGCCATTCCAACAGTTTCTTCTATCTACAAAACCCCTTCTCTGCTATCTTCTCTTTCCCAGTCATATGGTCCTAGTGTACTGTCTGATGGCGTAATGGGATTCAAAATGAAAGGGATGAACAAGAATAGAGCAAATGAGATGGTCATATTGACAAGTAAGCTTTAATATTCATCTTCATCCATTTTTTGTAAACTATACAGTATTTTCATACTAGAGGACCAAACTAATGAAACCTGGCCCAATTTTGGGTAGGTTAGATTTTTAATCAATTTAATTTCTATGTTCGGTTTTGGTAACAGCCTAATTTTGGGGTAGGTTAGATTTTGAATCAATATATTTTTTATGTTTGGTTTTGGTAGCAAGGTAGTGAGGTAACTAGTTGTCTCAAAACCACCCACAATACATTTCAGATATAAGGGTGGTATTCTTAAACAATTGTTTTCCTTCGCAGCGACGTAAGTGGACGAAATACCTTAGAATTTTTTTTTATCTTTAGAAATGTTCATGTTAATCCGTCTAATCTCTGTAAACAACGCTCATTCCCACAGCACTCGTTCGGTATCAGGTGCTGCGAAGGGAAAGGATTGTTTAAGAATCCCACCCTAAGTCCAGAAACCTAATCAAATATTTGCCAGAACGTCCCGGACTTCCCAAACTTGACTACTTCCTTTAACGTGACGATAGTGCGTTGTTATATGTGCGATTAGTTTGCTTGGGAAACAGATTAACTTGCTCATGTAGTAATGTACACCCTATGTGGTGGATTGTGTTCTTTTATTTAATAGTTTTCATTTTAGTAAGCGTTGTTTCCACATAGCGATTTTGATAATTTAATTTGACTTTATATTGTCCTTGTCCCAATTTTGGTTTGTTTAGTTTGCAAGTTTTACATTTTAATTGTGATTAGTGTCGCATATATTAGTATACTGATGATTAATAGGACAGAGGTTATGGGCGATACCAACTTACCGTTGTATATAATATCTATAAAGCTTCACACAAAATAAAACTTTGGCAATTATCTGCAAAAGCAATTAAACAAATTGTTGTTTACAAATAAACAGTAACAAGTAGTAACAAATAATATATCCAACAACATAATATGTGTTTGTGACATATAAACAAAAATTATTGTATTACAAGAGACAAATACAGTAAACAATAATGAGAAAGAACAATAAATAAACACAAACAACAATCCCACAAAATAATATTAGTCTGTGGCAATAGTGATGCACTCATAGCTACAAGTGTTGGAAACCCCCAAATACGTGAATAAATTACATCAAATTAATACATAAATTAGGCGTTACAAAAGTCAATGATACATAATTACATAAGTCAAAGGACCTCACATACAATGAAGAGTTCATAAGTCAAAGGACCTCACATACAATGAAGAGTTGTATCAATTACCACGATACAGCAATTGGAGAGAAAATTCAAATTACTTAGGTGAATACAGCACACCAAAACAACATAAAATAACATGAATTAAAATCAAAATATACATTCTATAATAATATAGATATACTGATTAAGTTTTCAAGAATGATTAGCTGCGGGTGATGTCCTTTTGATTCTATTCTGCCTACTATTAGACAATTTTCTTCAGCTTACGACGGACCTCTGGCGATGCAAAGGCTACAGGCTATGCAAATTAACCCTCATAACGGCCACAGATCCTTCCAAAGCTGCATATAATCGTCTAAATGTAGCTAGAATAATATGGAGAAGACATCACCCGCCTTGAAAGAGTTAACAAGAGTTCTAATAAGTAGTGCTGTATAGAGCACATATCTCAGCCATGCAGGCTTTAAGAGGAGGGGTGGCGTGCATTATCAGTAAAAATGACATGGTAAAATCTTTGAATATCCACCAAAAACTCTAAAGATCTTCCAACTCACATTTTACCAGAGGAGAGGGGAAGGACTGGGAGGTTCAGCAAATCTTAATCAATAGTTCATCTTTTCAAGTGATGGTTATGACCAAATTATATCAAACTCAGTAAGTTTTAAAGGTGGTGGTGCATGGGTTGAGATAAACATGGAATAATTAAATTAATCGCAAACCTGCACGTAATTATCTTGCAAAATGCAATGGCACTGAAATAATTATTAAGAATGGATAAAGGATTTTGTGGATCGTCTACACTGGATCTATGACGTCATAGGAGTAAGTCCACCCTCCAGTCCAGGATGAGGATACTCCTGTGATGTCACTATGACGTCACAGGTCCGGTGAAGATGATCCACAAAATCCTTTATACAGTACAGTACCTTTGTTAATAATTATCTCAGTGACATTGCAAGATAATTATGTGCAGGTTGGCGATTATTATTATATGTTTTTCTCAACCCATGCACCACCACCTTTAAGATGTCTTATTGTTAATCAGACAAAGACAGACAGGCTGACAGATAGCGGCGATGGTGACGAACTATCCACCTAACTCGGTGAGGCGGGGGAAGACAAGAGGACATAAGGGTGAGCGACCTAGACTACAGCGGAGAGTGGAGGAGAGGTAAAGGTTCAGGCCAAGAGAGAAAATATAAACAGTTTATGATAAGCTCACAGCCTTGGCAACACATTTATACCGAACGGAACACAAAGTTTCCCCAGAAATATGAATAGAAAATTGGTTACCTCTAATTAAGAGAAGAAAAATATAAACTGATCTGAATGTCAAAAAAAAAAAAAAAATCTTTAACCCATGGAGCCCGGTTGTTCTTCGTAAAACCGGTATCACACGAGCGCCTTTTCCCTCAACATTGGTCTGGCAGCTTATGAAATCAACCCTTTAAATATTTTGGTGACCTAAATTCATCTGTCATCAGTCTAGTTACCGATACCAATGCAAAATATTACAGAAATGTTGCCAGAAAAAGGATGATCATCGAATGTTGACTAAAACAGCTCTTGTGTGATACCGGCTTAAAGGACAGTCAGAGCTTGCACCACGCTGCCCTGTTATCCTTTGCAAAGAACATAGCTCTTTTTCGTACTTTATATCGCACGCGCTTGAAGGTATCGTTTGTCAGTGCGTAAGCAATGCCTATATGCACCGACTACGCTCATTCTCAGTCTTTGTTATGCCGCTAACATGCAACCACAGCTATCTACAAGTTCCGCCACATCCAAACCGATTCGCCCGCAAGCAATCTCTACGCCTATTACTCCCGAGAAGAAAAAGAATCGCAAGAAGAAAAAGGAGAACCTAAGTGATACGGCTATTGACAGTGAACTGAATAAAATGTGAAATACTGTAGCTAATTTATCATAAGTTAGAAGTGGTGCTAGTGGTGGTGAAGATGAACCGCTTAGTGATATCGAGTGGTTTAAGGGCTTACAAGACGACATATGACCACAATATGTAGTCAGCTGAAATATAACCGACTATATTACCGCTGCATTTTGGTATTACTGAGCAGTCTCCGCTGATGCCAGATGTAAACTCCAGGCTTCCCTCCTGCGAGTCAGTCAGTGTGCCACGAGGCTTCCTAGTGACCAGGTGTGTGTGCTTTCAAGATGCGTTTTGGAACCTATTATATAGGTCTCCCTCACTATCCGATGCCTCAATTTAAGATATTATTATAGGTTTTTAGGTGTTTGGGTTTTGGCTGGTCCGAGAACACATCCACATTTACCCCATTAGTTTTAGAGTTCGCTATACAATCTTTCTATTTAAGATAGAGTTTTCAGGAACATAACCCAATCGTAATTAGAAGGAAACCTGTACAGGACAAGCATAAACAAGCCAACTTCTATGTGTATTTTTGAGGGCTACATATGAGGTACAATGTCCAAAACTCAAACTGTCTTCCAAAAACATCACCTTCTAATCTAATTAGTCATTTCATAGAGTTCTAGCAAATGGAAAATGACAAAACCGGCTGGGAAAGTACGCTCGGTCTGGGGCTGCTTCTGCCGGCTAAACGCACAAACTGCCACCAACATACTGTACTGAAGGCAACCTGGTACAGCTACTGACAAATGTTTGTGAGCTCTTGCAATTTTCTTTATGCAAATACTGTACTGTATATCCATTTAGCTTGATGGGTTCGAATCCTGGTCAGGATACCTCTCACTTAACCTGTCGTACATCATCAGATATTTGTCATTCAGAGAGGTTCCGTAATAGTACCAGGACGATTAAAATCGTATCACTTAGCAGAGTTGACGAAGGGGGGGGGGGGGGGGGGGGAGTGTAAAATAGTCATGGTTGAAGTCTAAAAAACTTGCCACGTGTTTGAAGGTATAGTCCTCCATGAGACTATAACCTGGTTCATCAAATAAGAAGTAAGGTGGCTTTCCTTATATCCGCTCATGGCCGAGTGGTTGTTGTTGTTGTTGCTGTTCCCCAAGCTGCCTGGCCGAACAGCCCCACGGCCCCGAGCAAGGCCAAGGCCATAACCAAGCGCCCCCACAGAACCCTCCCTGCTTACCACTAACAAAGCCCAGGTGACCGAAGCCACTCCAAGGTGGGGAGCTGAGGAGGGTGCGGAAACGCCCGGGATACCAAGGGCCCTGTGCCCCTCTCAACAATTATGAAGGGAAAGTTGAGGGGCAAAGGAAAAATGTGACGCTTTGGCTACCAATCTGTCAACCTCTAGGTTGGCAGTAGGGAGGTCAATCCACGGAAGAGACACCGTCACTTGAGATCTAGAAAATATATAAGTAAAAGGAACAGTCAGAGTAAGCTATGGGTATGGCAGAGATCGCTCAACTCTCACTCTGATAGACCAGCCCATCATTATGGTGCCCAACTCTCCCAAATATACCTGGAGTGAGTGGGCCAAATATACCTGGAGTGAGTGGGTTCGAATCCTGGTCAGGATACATATCACTCAACCTGTCGTACATAATCATTAGAGATATTTGCATAAAGAAAATCGCAAGAGCTCAGACATTTGTCAGTAGCTGAACATATGTTAATGAACCAGGATTTTTATAGGGAGATCTGACCTGAATTTTTCAATGAGCACTGTCTCGTTCCGCTCGCTTCCATACCGTGATATGGCGAGTTATAGAGAATGAAAATAGCCGAAACACCCCGCAGTGGCCCAGGCTTCCTTACAGTTCGCCGCATCGAAAGGGTTAACATTTGAAAACAAAAGAATACACGGGTTTGCTGAAAACCCTTCAGAGAGAAAGGCGCGAAAAATTCCCCCCAGCTCCATGGGTTAATATTCTCCATATATATAATCGGTAGAAGGAATAGGATGATTATAAAAATACTTTTACTTAAAAATAAAATTTAAAAATATTACGAATAAATTTGATTAAATAAATTTGAAATGTGTCTGCCAATCAAGCAAAAAAACTTAGGATAGCATCACACAGGCATATTTTCAGTTGATGCAAGCCTTTAGTAAATTCTGGACTTAAATGTTCATTCCATTTTAGTTGATGTTGCCTCTGATTACCCAATTTACGTGTGATCATCAATTCTCATTCATTTTTTTCTTTTCTTTTTTACTGGGTGTGGCCGACTCGAGACAGCCCGAATAGCAAAAAAAAAATAAAAAAATAAAAACCTGAAAACAAAAAAAAATCACACACATCTAGGTCACCCCGTTTATTTTTTTCCAGCTGATGGTAAATTGCCACATATTCATCTTAATAACTCTACTATTACAAACATTTTGTAGCGAAATATATAGCCGATTGTGAAAACTTGGCAATAAGATGATGCAGAGACATAGTAGTTTCATATTTTATCATTAAGTATCGATAAATTATATATATAATCAGCGTTATTTCCACATTGCGATTTTTATAAGTTATTTTTACCTTTATCTTGTATCGTCCCAGTTTTGGTTTGTTTAGTTTTCAAGTTTTACATTTTAATTTAAAGAATTCAATTTGCCATCAGCGGGAAATAAACCGACTATAGGAGTGACTTAGGTGACTGGCTACAAAACAAGAGCCAAAATTTATGAGGCTAGCAAAAATATTGAAAACACATCCATACGATACCACCTTAACCCCTTAAGCACCATGACGTCTTTTTACCTTTGATTCTGGCTAAAATTAGACGGTTTAATATAGCTTAAGGACCTACGTTATTCTATTTATCTATTTACTCAGCCCCAATCCCCACTTTTTCCATTTTTCCTCTTTCACCCTTTCTTCCTTTTTTTTTTTTGGG
>JBAKBP010027880.1:0-29446 GCA_037953745.1 Lithodes maja | reverse complement strand
AGAAGACTGAAGAAAATGTTTAATGAGGTAATGGGAAATGAGAGAGTACCAGAAAGATGGAATGAAGCGAGAGTAACACTATTGCACAAGGGAGGGTACAAGAGTAAGAAGGAAATGAAAAGCTACAGACCAGTGACAGTGACAAACACAATAAGGAAACTCTTCTGCGGGATATTGAAGGAAAGGATGAATAAAGCCATAGAGGGAAACGGGCTAATAAGTGATGAGCAAAATGGGTTCAGAAGAGATAGGAGGGGGACAGATAATATCTATATACTAAGCGAAGTGATGGGGAAAATGAAAAGAGAGAAAAAAATGGGTTACTGTGCATTCCTGGATATAGAAAAAGCCTATGATAGAGTAAACAGGGAACTGCTATGGAAAATAATGGCAAGGAGTGGAATACCAGAAAAGTATATAAACATCATAACATCGATGTACCAAGGAACAAAAGCGAAGTACGCGCTAGGAAATATAGAAACGGGATGGGTAGAAAGCAAGAGGGGGGTAAGGCAGGGGTGCGTATTATCGCCGTTACTATTTGCGTTATATATGGAAGAAATGACACAGAGGATAAAAAGAGTTGGGGAGGGGATTCAGATAAACAAAGAAAGACTGGGGGTACTGCTGTTTGCTGACGACGTAGTTCTGATGGCAGAAACGGGAGGAGGGTTGCAGAGACTACTAGAGGAAGCAACGAGATTCGGGGAGGAACTTGAAGTAAGATTTAGTAAAGAAAAGAGCCAGGTGATGAAAATGAATGGAGAGCTTCAAGAAGACGAGGAATGGACACTGGAAGGAAACAGAATGAAGAAGACAAGGGAGTATAAATATCTGGGGGTAACGATCACGGAGAAAGGGTTTGAGAAGGCGAAAAGTGAAAAGGTGGGACAAATGCAACAATGGAATGGGAGACTATGGAGCGCGACAAGGCTAAGAGCGAATAGCTATGAAATAGTGCGAGGGCTGTGGAAAGGATTAGGAGTACCTGCAATAATGTACGGCTTAGAGGCGGTAGAAACAACAGAGGCGGAAACGAAGAAATTAGAAACGATACAGAATAAAATCGGGAGGACAGGATTGGGGGCAAATAAATACGTAGCTCAAGAAGCAATCCGAGGGGAGATGGGGTGGAGTACGTTTGAGGAAAGAATTGGGAAAGCGAAAGGGAAGTACAAAGTGAGGCTAGAGGGGATGGAGGAAGATAGGTGGCCGGGGAAGGTATACAGATGGGCGAGCGAGCAAAGTAAATGGAACAGAGAGTGCAAGAAAAGATTGGGGAGGATAAATATAAAACAGGACCGGGTGGGAGGGGAATTTAGAAAAAGAAATGAGAGAGAGGAGTGGGTCATACTAGAGAATGGGAGGGGATGTGTCAGAGAGATAGAGAAAGGGATAAAGGAGGAGGGGAGAAGAAGATGGAGGGAGGGGGTAGAAAATAAAGCCACGCTGGCATATTATAGAGAGAAGGAAAAACCAGCTAGAGAACTGTACTATGATGGGGGATGGGGATCGAAACTCCTATTTAAAGCAAGAACAGGATCGCTAGAAACGAATGAGAGAACAAGGAGATGGAATGGAGTGGGACCGCACTGCAGTCAATGTGAAATGGGAGGAGACCCAATAGTGGAGGATGTAGAACACATAGTAACCGAATGTACAAGATATAATGAGGAGAGAGAGGAGTTGGAGAGGTACATGAGGAATAGAGTTGGGGAGAGGAGGTGGGAGGAGATTAAGCAGAGGGAAGATAGAGGGGTAGGGGCGCTATTGGGGTTAACACAGGAGATGGAAACACAAGACATGGAGATGATAAAGAGGATGTTGGAGAAAATGTGGAGGAAGAGAAATGGGTGAGGGAGGGGGGGGGGGGAGCGGAGGTGAGGGGGAGGGAGGAGGAAGTGAGGGGGGGGGGGGGGGTTTATAAAAAAAACAAAACAAAAAAAAACAAAACTGTCTCTTAAACTATCCTTCTACTCTAAACTTTCCCTCCTACTAACGTTTCTGAGCCAGTACCGATACAAAGGTCAGCCCTGTGGATCTGCACGGTCTGCGGGCGGGTTCTAAAGAATAATAAGAAGAACTGAACTGAACTGCAATTGAGTGCAACGAGACAACATCTGCCAGTTATTATGAGACTAGCAACGTTATTATTTCGCAAGAAAATGCCAAAAGGCAATATTTGGATAGGGTAAGTAATAGGCCTATCGATAATCTTTAAGGACACTATATCCGCCCTATTAGAAACAATTTATTAGAACATAAAAAAAATGGGAGTCTGCAGAAAGCCGATTGGCCCACACAAGGCAGATCCCTGTCACACCCAATCCCATTAGGGAAAATAGGGACCAATAGACTCGCCTGTAAATATTTACGAGACGCAACAATATAGGCCTAGGGTAAATGTTTATCACCAACCAGTGACGAGTTTTTCCAAGTTATTTTTTGTTGTTTTTTTATTTGGTAACATTCAAAACAGCTAGAGCCGCCTTATTTACCAAGTTTCTTTATATTTTTGGTACGATTTTAGTTACTGGACACCTATTTGATAGGTAGGGTAAGGTAGGGTGGAATTGCCGCGGACGTAAGATAGGCCTACTTGTCTAAAACAATTTGTCATAAATCCAAATACGTATGGAATTAATTCTAGGTATGTTTATAGTAGGCTACGTGTAGATGATGATAGAACACAAAAATGCGTAGGCCCTAGTTGTCATTTATTTAACGAAGAAAAATATTTTTCCATAATAGCCTAGGCTATTTCAAACTGAAAAATATGTAGCCTAAGCGGTCTTTAACATTTTTCGTGGCGGCGACTTTACATCTCCCAATAAACTTTTTTTTCGTTAGGCCTACAAGATGGTTGGGAAAAATGTTATTTTAATAGGCTAGGCTACCACAAATTTTCCGAGTGTTGTTTAGGCCTATAGGCTAAACAAAATTGGTCATTTGCATCAATAGCCTATATAGTGTTTGTAATTAATTAGAAATCTCGGGAAAACCTATTTTCCCCATTAGGCCTATCGATCGATGTTGAGACACGCTCCCCGATAGTGATTTGAAAAGACATTAGCCTAACCTAACAACCTTACCTAACCTAACCTAGTATTATGGGTGGGGGCTGCCGCCCCAACACCCCCGCTGGTTGAGTACTAGGCCTAATCCCTTAACCTGACAAGCGCAATATAGACCTAGGTGCTAGGGTAGTTATTTGTGCATTTCTAGCCCTGGATTCTGACAGAATTCATTATATTTACAATATAAAGCATTATTTGTTTGCGGTATGCTTTTAATTTACATATATGATGTATATATGAACCTTCAAGAGTGCTAAAATAAGTTGGAAAAGCATTTGGGTGGTGAAAAACGAAGATATTGGCCACCCGGTCATAATCTCAGGCAAGAGAGAGCCACAGGCAGCCCTCCCCTCTCGCTGTCTGGGAGTCAACTGAGACGAGCGGGGCGGTGTGTGCCGGTGTCTGGGTGTTGCATAACGATCTTTTATGCAACCCACTTGTGCTACATTATCGCGGGAGAGAAAAATAACCGATAAATGATGATAATAAGAGGAAAAATAGGTGATAATTGAGGAGGGGGGAATAAGGTGGGGAAGGAGGGGAGGGGGAGGGGTGAGAAACACATGGATGAGTACTAGAGGGGAATTATCTCACCTAGAGACAAAATCCTTTGTTTTGATAGGCCCTTTTTTTTTTGGAAGGCTTTTTTTATGGTCTTGCTAACGTGAGGCCTATCGCGTTCCCTATAGGAAGCCTTCTGTGAGGCCTATCGCGCTTGCCGGGTTAATAAAAAAAAAAAAAAAAATTGGCTGTCGATTATACGAAGGTGAAAGAAAAGTCTATGAAGTCTATGGTGTTTACTCTGCAATCTTCAGCTTGATTGTACATTGATAACGGGAAAGTACCGTATTGACAACCTTGTTACGAATATTAAATTTTAGTACCATAGGCCTACATTTATATTAGGTTTTTCCGAGGGTTTAACACATTTTCATATGATCTTTAGAGCTATCGATGACTGAAAGTACCGTATTGACAACCTTGTTACGAAAAAGAAATTTTAGTACCATACTTTTTTATTAGGTTTTGCCGAGGGTTAAAACAAATTTTCTTATGATCTTTAGAGCATATAGATTCATTATTTATCTTCAAATATATCAACAAAATTCGTGGTATTAAAATAACATTAAACCGATGTTTGTCTGTGATTTCTAAGTGGAAACTAAATTTTTTTTTTTTCAGGCATAGGCCTAGCCTAAATATATATAATTAGCCTATATAATTTTCTAAATTCTATAATTATATAAATATATAATATATAATTATATAATTATACCAAAATACAGTACTTGGATTATATCAATCTAATAATAAAACATCTTAATTGTTAATTAATTGGGGGTAAAATCGCCGTGGCAGGATTAAATCATCTATAATATATAGTGGTGATGGGCTGGTCTATCAGAGTGAGAGCTGAGCAATCTCTGCCATACCCATAGCTTACTCTGACTGTTCCTTTAACTTATATATTTTCTAGATCTCAAGTGACGGCGTCTCTTCCGTGGATTGACCTCCCAATCTACCAAGATTGGAAGCCAAAGTGTCACATTTTTCCCTTGCCCCTCAACTTTCTCTTCATAATTGCCGAGGGGCACAGGGCCCTGGGTGGGGCTTTGGTTTCCCGGGCGTTTCTGCACCCTCCTCAGCTCCCCGCCATGGAGTGGCTTCGGTCACCCAGGCTTTATTGTGGTCGTCGGGGAGGGTTCTGTGGGGGCACTCGGTTATGGCCTTGGAATTGCTCGGGGCCTTGGGGCTGTTCGGCCAGGCAGCTTGGGGAACAACAACAACAACAACCGTGGCGGATTCACCCCGCCGGGCGGGGTGAATCCGCCGCGCGAGTAACGGTTTTCGCCACCCATTACAAACCTTAATGTTTTGTTTTTTCAAATAAAAATGATATGAGCGTGTGCAGGAAAGCGAGAATGTTAAAGTTATGTAGGCTAAACAAAAAATTCTGAATTCTGATTCAGTTGGATGCTGTTATTAAAAAAACACGTTTTGCGGCGGATTCACCCCACCTTACCCTACCGCCAACGATTAGGAAGGGAAGAGGATGTGTAGATCAGATTTTTACCCTGAATTGTGTTGTGGAGAAGTATCTGGAGAAGAAACAAAAGGTGTATGTTGCCTTTATGGACTTGGAGAAGGCCTATGACAGAGTGGATAGAGAAGGTTTGTGGAAAGTACTTAGAATATACGGAGTAGAGGGCAAGTTGCTGAAAGCAGTGAAGAGCATGTATGAGGGTGCAAAGGCGGCAGTACGTGTGGAGAGTGAGCAGAGCGAGTTCTTTGACCTGAATGTTGGTTTGAAACAGGGGTGTGTGATGTCCCCGTGGTTGTTTACTGTATATATGGATGGAGTTATGAAAGAAATACTATCAAGAGCAGTGGATGTTGGTGTATCGCTGAAAAGGGAGGGAATTGAGTGGAAGCTACCTATACTGCTGTTTGCGGATGATACAGTTTTGATGAGTGATAATGAATGGGAGTTGCAGGGTCTGGTAAATGAGTTTGGAACAGTGTGCGAAAAACGGAATTTGAAGGTAAATACGGGGAAGAGCAAGGTTATGGTCTTCGAAAGGGGTGAAGTCACAGAGTGTGAGGTGAAGCTGAACGGTCAGGCTATGGAGATCGTCAACTCTTTTAAGTATCTGGGCAGTGTGTTGAGTAAAGATGGGACTATGGATGAAGAGGTGCGGGAGAGGGTACAACAGGGGAAGAGGGTTGTAGGAACGCTAAAAGCAGTAACAAGAAATAGGGTGGTCAGTATGGAAGTGAAGAAGTCCTTGCATGACAGTGTGGTAATCCCGACACTGACTTACGGAAGCGAAGCATGGACGTTGGTTGAGAGACTCAGACCAAGAGTGAGAGCAGTGGAAATGAATTACTTAAGGAGTGCGTGCGGAGTTACATGGAGGGATAGACAGACTAATGAGGAAGTAAGAAGGAGGTGTGGTGTGGAGGTAGATGTGCTGGAAAGTGTGAAAAGGAACAACTTGAGATGGTTCGGCCATATGGAACGTATGGAAAGCGAGAGAATGACTAAGAGGGTGTACGAGAGCGAGGTGGAGGGACAGAGGGGGAGAGGTAGACCGAATATGAGGTGGAAGGATGGAGTGAGGAACTACATGAACGAAGGCGGTGCTGGTTGGGAGGAGGGGCGTCGACTGACTGGGGACAGAGGTGCATGGGGGCGGTTCGTTCGTGGCCACCCCTTCGGGGATCACGGCGTCGGGCAATAGATAGATACTGTAGATAGATATTTTTTTTCCAGTTTTCACGCCTCCAACAGAAAGCTACACCTTTTTCTGGTCCGCTTCTTCTTTTTTCTTCTTCTTTTTGTGGAGTTGCTGTCCCTTTTCAAGCCAGCTCACCTATGCACCGGTTGAAAAAGATATAATAACTGTTTAAATGTGGTTTTCGACGAGAATAAAACCGCACGTTTGTGCCAAAAATCAGGAGTCCGTCGTCGCTTCGGATCGTCGGTTTGTTTACACAAGACGGTCGAGGTTACGTCCCCTCTACATTACCCGTTCTGTTGCCGAGTAGGCTATATTTTCATGCGTTTTTTTTTTTTTTTTTTTTTGTAACCATTATAAGGTGCGTAAATATACATGAATAATCCATATTCCCCAACAATAATACGGGACCCTCTGGGAATAGGGGGTTTTGGGTGGGGGAAGCACATTCAGGCATAAATCATATTAATACCTCTACCTAAACTTCTAGTTCTACTTGTGGTTGGTATTACATACAGTACGTGGGATACAGGACGGGTTGAGGGGGGGCTCTGCACCGCCTCACCCCCCGTAAAATTATAATAATCGTCATATATGTTGACAGCAATGACAGTAGAGGGTCTAATTATCCCATGGCCAGCTGTTAGTTGCCCCCTGCTGGCAACATATATGACGATTATTATAATTTTACAGGGGGGTGAGGGGGGGCAGAGCCCCCCTTCAACCCGTCCTGTATCCAACGGCCTATAACACAAGTCTTTATCAAAAAATGTAGGCTACCCAACAATTAACTGGTTACCGGTACCTTAGCTTAGGTTCACTCACCTTAATATTTTCGAGGATATAGGCCTACCTCTGCTGCATAGGTTACAAATTGGTGGAACCTTTCACCTTGCTTGGGGTATGCACGTTTGAATATGCACTCACATAAATACCGTAAAGTGGGGTAACTTCGGACTTGGGTCATAACTTCGGACATCGGCGATAATAAGCAATTAGACATTGTCATTATATAATGGATTTTTTTTTTTTTTTTTTTTTTTTGTGGAGTCCGTTTAGAGAAATGGCAAAGGAAGAGCATGTAAAAGTCCTAGGGAACCGACATGAATATATGTACACGAAAAAAATATTATATATGTGACGAAAATATGTACATTTTTCGCTACCCTGCCAAACTTCTATCACCCTGAAGAAATTTGTTTGTATGAATGATGTTGTGACTGATATAATTTTGTAGTAACATTACCAGAGACAACATCCACCAAAGGAAATTTGTTACACTTGTATAACGCTCTAGCTAGAACAGTATCATTTAACCGATTGTGTTTAAAAAAAAAACATGGTAACTTCGGACATGGAACAAAACAATCGTTTGTTATTATTTGCCCTATGAAAATCATTCATAATACTTGTACATCATTAACATGGTGGTAAAAGATCAAATCATCATTCTCTGAGTCCAAAAACCCATAAAAATATGATACTATGCTAACCGATTTATGTATTTCGGATAATTCTGGATATATAATATATATAAATTAGGAGAGGCATAATATTATATCTTGTCAAAAAAAAATTGATCTGCCGAAAGAAACACCAACAAATACGTTATACCTATAAAAATGCTCAAATTCATAAAAAAGTGTATATGCATTGATATATTATACATACCTATATATTTTCACTAGGCCTAGTTAATTTTCGAGTTATTGATTTGACAGCATTGGTTATTTTTCCTGCTCAATATTTTCTAGGAGTGAGCTCGATGCCTAACGAGAACAGATCCAAACAGAATACTGTATATGTTAAACATCGTATATATCCCCCTCCTATACTGATTATACAGGCCTAAAAGTATTGACTGTGCATTTTCCACTATAACATCGGACAAGAATAAGCAGCAATAATAAAATATTCATATAAAATAGTAGGAGCCGAAAAATGAATGAAATAAGGCCACGAACGTAGGTCCGAAGTTCTCCTCCGTTCGTCCGAAGTTATCTCAGCTTTCTTGGCAACCATTTTCCATAAGAAATCACCTATGTCCGAAGTTATCAACTTTTCAAGCAAACTTCGGACATCATTTAGGATAAGGATAGCTCTCTTATTATAGGGGTTAATTTTAGGAGGCTTCCTGGATTACGGCGCACTACCACCATACATCACTTGACCTAGTTAAATCTCTATAATGTGTTTAAACTCAGGAGAAATTGTTAAAAAACATCGAAAAATGTCCGAAGTTACCGCATTTTACGGTAACTAGAATATTGCTCTTTACGCACTCCACCTCTTCGGATTTTAGCTCTGAGTTCTCTCCACTGCCTCTCAATCGATTGGGTGTGAGCACCAGTTAATGGGTCTACAAAGTTGGTAGAGTGGTTGACTGTCTTGTGCTTCAAGTCGTGGTCGTCCAGGTGATTATATGCCTTCTAACAGTCTGTGAAGATTGTGGTACCAGGACGAACGTGTTCTACTAGTTTGTCTGTCAGTGTTTTTTCGTCTCTTGTTTCCACTACACAATAGAACACGTTGCGGGTTCCACGCTCAAATCCTCCCAGAACCCACTGTCCGTTCAACACCCGTCCTTTGTGGAATTTCCTTTTCCCGAATTTAGCCTCGTCCACCTCCACCACTGTTCCAGGACCACCGATCTATGCACTGTTGTCTTCACACCACGGTTCGCATACTTCCCGGCAAAAACTTAGCCAGTCTACTGCGCTTGTACTGCTAATTCGCAATTCTTCACTTATGTCAGTAACCCTCACAAAGTTCTTTGACCATATTTTCGTTATCAGCAATATGGTTCTCACTGATAAACTGCTGGAACCGAACCAACTTCCCAACCGAGCTGATCTCTTCAAGTTGCATTTTTTTACAAGTGTTTTCTTGTTTTTACATAGACTAACACTTTCCACTCTGTTGCAGCGAAATGTCAAGTTACTGTTAACCTTTAGCTCTGAATCACATTTCGGACATTTAATAGTTGCTTTGATGAGTCCATGCTCAATACAAAATTGTATTTGTCTTTCAATGGTTGCTAACTGTAAAGTTAATTCAATCACGGTGAAGTCACAACCTCCACACTCCGCCATTTTAAGTCGACCGCCAAGGCGGGAAGTCACTCCGAGCGAAACAAAGCTAAACAAAAAGAGTAAACAAAGCGACGCTCGAACGCAGACAGAGTTGTCTTTATATTTCCTCTCATATTATCATTATTAACCCTTGGTTCCCGGATGACCTCATGTACGCCCATAAAAAAGCATGTAACAGGTACCCGGAAGGCCTCTTATGCACCCACGACGTCACAGCCTGTGAGCTTGCTGTGCGAGGCGTCGGTCCGACGCATGTAAACAACAGCCGGCTGGACCGACGCTCCGCATCTCCGGCCACAAGAAGGAGAGCGTCGCTTGTTCTTGTGTGCCTGTATGTTGTTGTTCAGTATCGAAAAGTGGTGTAAAGTGGCTGGTTTGGCCATAAAGTTATCTCCAATGAAATCATCATCACAGCTCACCCAGTTGACTTAGAGAGCTCTACTTAATGCCATTTTACAGGTAAATAACACAGCTACGCTTGGGGATGCGCGGGAATGCGGTAAGCAGTCTGATTAACGAATATACGGTAGCCTAGCCTAGACGTTTTTCGGCCAAAACACCCGGGTTTCGAGGAATATATATATAATACATAGCCGGGGCTGGAGGGTTAAAGTGTCCCCATTGGTTTTTTAGTGTTCCATACACCAGAAAAAGGTGTACTGTAGCTTTGTGTTGGATGCGTGAAAACAGAAAACAAACCTGTATTAAATCGTTGGCGGTACCTGTCAAATAGGTGTCCAGTAACTAAAATCGTACCATATTTTTTCCCAGGAATTTAGTGTTTAATTGTTGTTTATCATGGTTTGAGTGGAGGATTTGCATTAACTTACCGGTACCCATTATTCATTAATCTGAAGATACTCCGTCAAATGGCGCCATTTATTGGGTGAATTGCGCTTTTACAGTAGGTAAGGGAAATTGTGGGGAGGCCATTCACGCTTCCAAAATGTACAAATATTATATTAGATAGATTAGATTAACCTAACCTAACCTAACCCTAATATAATATAATATAATATCGTTTTTGTGAGTAACATTCAAGCCATTTATTGGGTGAATCGCACTCACCGCATCTTTCAAAACAAGAAGAAGACCCAGGTCGAAGGATTCATTGGTGCAATGCTTTGTTTACGTTCGGGACATTATTTTCGTGTTATTTTTCGGTGTAATCGGGTTTTTTCAAGTGTCGATAACGAAATTCCTCCATGCAGACTATAATGAGAAAAATATGGCAAGTCTATTGGTCCCTATTTTCCCTAATAAATTATTTCTAATAGGGCTGCGAAAGAGGTCTTGAATATTATCTTTTATTTTTACTTTGATAGGCCTACACAGTGTTGTTTAACCTAAGAAGTGCCCATGGCGGGTATGAGACACCACACTCCTGTGCTGACGTATTTGAGCTGTTCCCATCACTAACATCGTTATTTTACCATAAATAGCATTAATACTTATCCATATGCGCCTATTATAGGTTGATTATAAAGGTATTAACCTGTTACAACAATAAAACAAGTGGAAACAGTGGATGGGACTCGTTAGCCTTGGTCGGCAACTCATCTAGGGGAGACAACCTTATACAAATCCGGGTGGATGGGACTCGTCAGCCTTGGTTGGCAACCTGTCTAGGGGAGTAAACCTGATACAAATCCGTACTGCTTACCTAAGGGTAAGGCAGGTTAGTGGATGGATTAGCCGAACACCACTGTAGAAAAATAGTGCTAACAAGATACACAGAGGGCCTCGGAGTCGGACGGATCCTGAATTGAGTGGTCAATCCTGTAAGTCCTTCACTAAACTGGCTCGGGTTGTCCCTCTCACAGGGAATAGGTCCGCTTGGGGGCATTCTGTGTATGGCCACCCTCGTAAGGGGAGTAAGGCGTCTGGCAATAGATAGATAGATAGAAACAGTGTTTGGATGGTCAAAATCGGCGATACAGGCCGGGAGTTACATAATGTATGGCTGAGGCAACCTCCCTGCCCTCCACCCCTCCCCTTGTCTGGAGAAACACTGTTCCGCAATAGTCTCTCTCTCGCTCTTTCCCAAGCTTGGTAACAGTGATGACAACGCCCTGCTACCAACTCGCTAATGTTAGCACGAAAATTAACCACAGAATAAGGGAATAACAGGGAAAATAGGTGATAATTGAAGGAGGGGAGGAAAGTGGGGAAGGAGGGGAGGTGGAGGAGTGATATTTGGCATGGCCCAGGGGCAAAACAAAAATAAAAACAAAAACACACGTGATGCGTCGGCAGTGTTTGATCACCAACTCCCAGCGATGCATCACGTGCGTCCGACATATAAAAAACACTTACGTGGCTCGTAAGGTAGGTAATGGCGGGAGAATAGGAGGGGGAGGTACCGTAGTGTGTGTGGGAGCCGGGCCGGTAGGTGTGAGCGGGCCGAGACAGCCGCGCGGCTGGTGGTGGTGGGCTTAGTGGGGATACTTTACACCCTTAGTTCACCGCCACTTTGAACCTTCATTACTCCGGTCGTATGGGAGCTAGAGGCTTGAGATTTATGCGAGACACTCCTTAGGATGTATGCCGTACAATGCCATACTCAGTTTTCACCCTAGTGTGCTCCCGGGCGGGTGGTCATGCGGGGGAAACAAACTTTCGACCCCGCCCCCCAAATGACTGAGGTGAGTTTTTTTTTATTTTTTTCTTCATTTCTCACCATTCTCTTCCAATTTGGCTCAACACCTTTTTTTGACGCTCCCCCCCCCCCCCCCCCCCCAAAAATATCAGATGTGTTTTTTTTTTTTTTTTTTTTTTTAATTTCTCATCCTTGTCTTCCATTTTAGCAAACAAAAAAAAAAGAAGTGAAAATGGCTTGGGACTGGGGTGAACAAAATATTATAACTAGCCGGGGCTCAACGGGTTAAGAGTCTCCCCGCAGTTCCCGGGTTAATACCAAGGACTGTCGCATTTTACTACGTAATTGTTTAATCGAAGTCCTCTTTTTCTAGTTATTAAAAACGTATTCTATGGTGTATTATATGATATATAGAAGCAATAGGCTAGAACTGTTGGTTCAATGTTATTTTTAATACCACAAATTTTATTGATATATTTGAAGATAAATATTGAATCTATATGCTCTAAAGATCATAAGAAAATTTGTTTTAACCCTCGGCAAAACCTAATAAAAAAGTATGGTACAGTACTAACATTTATTTTTCGTAACAAGGTTGTCAATACGGTACTTCCAGTTATCGACAGCTCTAAAGATCATATGTAAATGTGTTAAACCCTCGGAAAAACCTAATATAAAAGTATGCTACTAAAATTTAATTTTCGTAACAAGGTTGTCAATACAGTACTTTCCCGTTATCAATGTACAATCAAAGCTGAACATTGCAGAGTAAACACCGTAGACTTCATCGACTTTTCTTTCACCTTCGTATAATCGACAGCCAATTTTTTTTATTTTTTTTACTAAGGGATTAGTACTCAACCAGCGAGGGTGTGGGGGTGGCAGCCCCCACCCATAATACTAGGTTAGGTTAGGTAAGGTTAGGCTAATGTCTTTTCAATTTATCACTATCGGGGGGGCGTGTCTCAACATCGATCGATAGGCCTTATGGGGAAAATAGGTTTTCCCGAGATTTCTAATTACAGTAATTACAAACACTATATATTGATGCAAATGAACAATTTTGTTTATTAAAAAACACTCGGAAAATTTGTGGTATTAACCCTCCAGCCCCGGCTATGTATTATATATATATTCCCCGAAATCCGGGGGTTTTGGCCGAAAAACATCTACGCCTAGGCTACCGCATCTTTGTTATTTGGCTTGCTTCCGCATTCCCGCGCATCCCCAAGCGTAGATGTGTTTCGTACCTGTAGAATGGCGTTAAGTAGAGCTCTCTAAGTCAACTGGTTCAGTTGTGATGATGATTTCATTGGAGATAACTTTATGGCAAAAACAGCCACTTTATACTACTTTTCGATACTTAACAATAACATACAGGCACACACGAACAAGCGACGCACTCCTTCTTGTGGCCAGAGATGCGGGGCGTCGGTCCAGCCGGCTGTTGTTTACATGCGTCGGACGTACGCCTCGCACACCAAGCTTACAGGCTTTGATCTCATGGGTGTTTAAGAGCCCTTCCGGGTAGCTCGGGTGTGTTTTTTATGGGTGTTTAACACCTTATTAGCGGCCTAGGCGGTTTATTTATATGTACCGCCCAGCGGGGTGTTTTTAGCCAAAATAGGGCTGTTTACGTGATCATTTTCATGCCTAAATAAGACCCAGAACGTAAAACAAGTATCTATCCCTGAAAGGGCATAAACAGAGCTTTCGAATGACACCATAACGATCCTTTTATGATGGCTAGTTTTCTTGCAACAACCGTGCAACGCGAGTGCAAAAAGCATGTAATTAGGCACTTTCCCCATACAATTCCGTATATAGCGAGTGAGAGAGGGAGGGAGGAGGTGGGATTCGTGTCAGTAGGTTCGCCGCGGTGGTCTGGAGCAGTCATACGCTCGCTACTCTCCTGCCACCACTTGTCTCTCTCTCTCAGCAACATTACGTGCTGAAATTGCCACACGACCTATGTCGAGCGCCGCCACATAGTCCAGCTTTATTTAACTCGACTTATGTTGCGCGCCGACAGTTAAGGGTTAAGAGCCCTTCCGGGTCTGAAGGGTTAAAATAAAACATTTCCGAACTGTTCAAATGACCTGGGAAGTGTATATTAGGCTAAACCAAATACAAAACTTTTAATAATGAGGTAAGAGATATGTGTTTTTTATCACTTTTCAACCCAAGACCAGCGGGGGTCTGGGGGCAGCAGCCCCCAGGATGCCCAGCAGCCCAGGTTACCTTAGGTTAGGTTAGGTTAATGACCAGCTATGTAAATACAAGGGTGGGGAATGCTAAGGTGGATGCATTGGAAGAAATCATGAAGGAGCAGGTGGAAGAGAGAGAAAAAGAGAAAAGAGAGTTTGAGAAGAATGTAGTGCAGGTTTTGAAGAGCAAGGAGAAGGTAGTGAGGGAAACAGTAGATAGAGGTAAAAGCATAATAATTTTTGGAGACATTGAAGAACATTTAGCAGATATGAGGGAAAGAAGGAGAAGGGATGAGGACCAAGTAAAGAAAATGTTGGAGTGTCTAGACGAAGGCTGTGATTGGGGGAAAGAACTGGACGAAGTAAGACGGCTAGGAAGATATAAAAAGGGTGAGATGAGACCGATAAAAGCAGAGTTTAAATCTAGGTCAGTGGTTGAAGCATTAACCTCTGAAGTGCGCATGGGGGTAATTGGAAACGTCCCCCTGTGCTGACGTATTTGAGGTGTTTCCGTCACTAAAATATTCATTGTGCCATTAATAGCATTAATACTTATCCATATGCGCCTATTATGGGTTGATTATAAAGGTATTAACCTGAAACAACAATAAAACGAGTGAAAACAGCGTTTGGATGGTCAAAATCGGAGATATAGCCCGCGAGTTGTATAATGTATGGGTGAGGCAACCTGCTTTCCCGCCAATTTCCCCCAAGGCCACTGAGACACAGTCGATCGATACTCTCTCTCTCTCTCTTGCACTCGCTTGCCATCAGTGATGACAACACCCTGCTTGCAACTCGCTAATGTTAGCACGAAAATATACCTCAGAATAAGGGGATAACAGGGAAAATAGGTGATAACTGAAGGAGAGGAGGAAAGTGGGGAAGGAGGGGAGGTAGAGGACTGAGATTTTGCATGGCCCAGGGGCCAAAAAAAAATCTATCTATCTATCTATATGCTCAGGCCCAATCCCCATTTTGGGGGTAGCCGACTCAAGACAGAGCAAGAACAGGGAAAACACAAAAACAACACAAAACAAAAAATAAACACAGATAAAAAACACAAACTCACACACATCCAAGTCACCCAGGAGAAGACCCAGAGACCAGGGTTACCAAGGTCGCTCCAGCACTCCCCCGGCCCCTGACCACCCGGAGAGGTTCCGATCTCGGCAGGCAGACATGCAGCGGAGCCAAAGCCACAAGCCCTCCCACCACACTTCCAGGCACACCCTTCATATTAATCGTCCCCCCGGGCCAGGCGCCTGATGGACTATTATCTAGTCGAACTTGCGCCCGACCCCTTACTCCAAATGACCACGTGTTCACTCAACTATTCACAAGCATTCTCCATTCACTCCTGTCCACCACCACTTCCCCTGCCTGATCTATAGTCATTCCTCTATCATCCAAAGCCTTTTTTACACAGTCTCTCCATCTCAATGGGGGTCTTCCTGCCCTTCTATCTCCCCTTGTACCTGACTCACATATTCTCTTTGTAAGCCTTTCATCTCCCATTCGTTCAACATGACCATACCAGCTCAGCACCCTTCTGTCCACTCTGGCTGACAAATGTTCCTGCTGCCCGACTCTCCTACGTATCTTTTCATTCCTCAATCTGTCTCTATGAGTAACTCCACACATACTCCTCAAGCAGCTCATCTCCATCACATCCAGCCCTCTTTTCTCCTTTTTCTTCAGAGCCCATGTCTCAGCCCCATACATCACTGTTGGCACAACAATTCCTTGATACAGTGCACTTTTTACTTTCACTCCGAGATTTCTCGTCTTCCACATACATATACTGTACTTCCCATTGTTCCGAAAACCTTCCTTCCTTCACACACACTCTGTTTTACCTCCACTTCTGCTTATCGTTCCTCCTAGATATTTAAAACACTCTACTTGTTCCAATATTTCCCCATCCAGCCTCACATCTAGATTCACCCTATGCTCTCCCCTATTACACACCATTACTTTACTTTTATTGACGTTCACCTTCAGTTTCCTCCTTCCACAAACCACACCAAACTCTTTGACTACCCGCTGCAGTTTCTCATTAGAATCCGCCACCAATGCTGTGTCATCAGCGAACAGCAACTGATTCAACTCCCAATCTCTACCATTCTTTCCTACTATTTTTTTCATTTTTTTTTTTTTTTTTTTTTTTTTTTCGATGTCAAAAGTTGATTTTTTTTTCACTCACTCATAAGAGTCTCCCCGCAGTCTGCCGGGGGAACTCTTAAGAGTCTCCCCGCAGTTCCTGGGTTAACCAATGTAAGCTGGAGGCTAAATAGTTGTACTGGAATGAAACATATTAGGGTGAAAAAGGACTTAAGCATAGAGGAAAGGAAAAAGTTGAGAGAAGTTCAAGCGAGGGCTGATGATGAAAATCGAAAATTGTCAGATGAGGAGAAAAGGATTTTTTTTTTGGAGAGTAAAGGAAGGGAAACTAAAGAAGTGGTACACTCAGAGTCAGAAAGAACGGAAAATACGAGGAGAAATGAACAAGGAGACAGTGAGTCAGGTAGTGGATCAAATCGGGGACAAAGAGATAGTGAGGGAGGAGCAGGAGATAGAGACAGTGAGTCAGGTAGTGGATCAAACCGAAGACAGAGAGATGGTGAGGGAGGAGCAGGAGATAGAGACAGTGAGTCAGGTAGTGGATCAAACCGAAGACAAAGAGATGGTGGGGGGGGGGGGGAGCGGGAGATTGTGGAGGGGGGGGGGGAGAGGAGAATAGAACTAGCAGGGAATGTGGAGGTAGGTCAGGGAGGGGATGGAGGAGGAGGTGAATGTAATAGGAGGCAGGGAGGGAAGAGAAACAAGGAGGAGGATTCCAATATACTGTGCTACTACACTAATATAGATGGAATAAACAGTAAAAAGGTAGAATTGGATGATATACTGTATTAAGAAAGGATCAACCACAGATAGTCTGTTTGACAGAGACAAAGCTGGACCAGGACTTTGACAGCAATATAGTGTTTGGTGAAGGATATACTATATGGAGATATGATAGAAAGGGAAAAAGGGGAGATGAAGTGGCAGTATTAGTTAAGAACCCTATGACAGCAAAGCAAGTGGAGTTAAATAATGACAAGGCAGAAATAATGGCAGTTGAACTCAATGATATAGAAGGAAAAAAGCTAGACATAGCAGTAGTTTACATGCCACCAATGACCAGGGCATGGAGGGAGTTAGAGTTTGAGGAGATGGTCGAGGATATGATTCAGTCGTTGAGAAGATTGCTTTTAAGAAAGAATAGATTGATCTTGGTGGGAGATTTTAGCTGTGGTGAGGTTAATTGGGAATCGGGAGATGCGGGGCCAAATCAGAGATCTTGGGGAAGTCGGCTATTAGAGTTGGTTACGGATAATGTACTTGCACAACATGTGAAGGAGAATACTAGAATGAGGGGTAATAACGAACCTTCTAAACTCGATCTGATTTTTACAAAAGATCCTCACGAAATTAGTGATATAAACTATCTATGTCCTGTAGGCAAAAGTGATCACCTATTACTGAAATGGAAGTTGATCTCGAGTAATGCCAATAGATTAGACAATAGCTATATAAATAACAGACTAAATTATAGTACCGTAAAATGCGGTAACTTCGGACATTTTTCGATGTTTTTTAACAATTTCTCCTGAGTTTAACCCTCTGTTCCCAGAAGGGCTCTTGAACGCCCATAAAAAAGCATACACGAGCTGCCCGGAAGGGCTCTTAAACACCCATGAGGTCAAAGCCTGTGAGCTTGGTGTGCGAGGCGTCGGTCCGACGCATGTAAACAACAGCCGGCTGGACCGACGCCCCGCATCTCCGGCCACAAGAAGGAGAGCGTCGCTTGTTCGTGTGTGCCTGTATGTTGTTGTTAAGTATCGAAAAGTAGTGTAAAGTGGCTGTTTTTGCCATAAAGTTATCTCCAATGAAATCATCATCACAACTCAATTAGTTGACTTAGAGAGCTCTACTTAACGCCATTCTACAGGTAAATAACACAGCTACGCTTGGGGATGCGTGGGAATGCGGGAAGTAGTCAGAATAACAAATATACGGTAGCCTAGCCTAGACGTTTTTCGGCCAAAACACCCGGGTTTCGGGGAATATTTATGTAATGCGTAGCCGGGGCTGGAGGGTTAAACACATTATAGAGATTTAACTAGGTCAAGTGATGTATGGTGGTAGTGTGCCGTAATCCAGGAATCCTCCTAAAATTAACCCCTATAATAAGAGAGCTATCCTTATCCTAAATGATGTCCGAAGTTTGCTTGAAAAGTTGATAACTTCGGACCTGTATGGCTAACTTCGGACGTAGGTGATTTCTTATGGAAAATGGTTGCCAAGAAAGCTGAGATAACTTCGGACGAACGGAGGAGAACTTCGGACCTACGTTCGTGGCCTTATTTCATTCATTTTTCGGCTCCTACTATTTTATATGAATATTTTATTATTGCTGCTTATTCTTGTCCGATGTTATAGTGGAAAATGCACAGTCAATACTTTTAGGCCTGTATAATCAGTATAGGAGGGGGATATATACGATGTTTAACATATATTCTGTTTGCATCTGTTCTCGTTAGGCATCGAGCTCACTCCTAGAAAATATTGAGCAGGAAAAATAACCAATGCTGTCAAATCAATAACTCGAAAATTAACTAGGCCTAGTGAAAATATATAGGTATGTATAATATATCACTGCATATACACTTTTATGAATATGAGCATTTTTATAGGTATAACGTATTTGTTGGTGTTTCTTTCGGCAGATAAATTTTTTTTTGGACAAGATATATGCCTCTCCTAATTTATATATATTATATATCCATAATTATCCGAAATACATAAATTGGTTAGCATAGTATCATATTTTTATGGGTTTTTGGACTCAGAGAATGATGATTTGATCTTTTATCACCATGTTAATGATGTACAAGTATTATGAATGATTTTCATAGGGCAAATAATAACAAACGATTGTTTTGTTCCATGTCCGAAGTTACCATGTTTTTTTTTTAAAAACACAATCGGTTAAATGATACTGTTCTAGCTAGAGCGTTATACAAGTGTAACAAATTTCCTTTGGTGGATGTTGTCTCTGGTAATGTTACTACAAAATTATATCAGTCACAACATCATTCATACAAACAAATTTCTTCAGGGTGATAGAAGTTTGGCAGGGTAGCGAAAAATGTACATATTTTCGTCACATATATAATATTTTTTTCGTGCACATATACTCATGTCAGTTCCCTAGGACTTTTACATGCTCTTCCTTTGCCATTTCTCTAAACGGACCCCACAAAAAAAAAAAAAAAAAAAAAATTCCATTATATAATGACAATGTCTAATTACTTATTATCGCCGATGTCCGAAGTTATGACCCAAGTCCGAAGTTACCCCACTTTACGGTAAAGCTGATTATGTATCCTTGAAAAGATATTTAGAGGAAGTAGATTGGGATCTTATTTTGAAGGAACAAGATGTACAAGGTAAATATTGTAGGTTCCTCGAAATTTATAGAGAAGGAACCAATCTGTTTGTCCCAAGATACAAAACTGGAAATTTTACTAAGCAGAAAGAATGGTTTAATTTGAAATGCAAAATAGCTCTGGATAGGCGTGATGCAGCTTGGGCTAGATTAAGAAGAAGGAACACTGAGAGTAATCGGAATAAATATAAACAGGAGAGGAATAGATATGTTAACATAATTAGGCAAGTTAAAATGAACTATGAGAAGAACATAGTAAATAAATGTGAAAGTGACCCTAAATTGTTTTATAAATATATAAACAGTAAGTTGAAGGTAAAGAAACAAATTACTAAATTAAGAGTTGATGCTAGGACGTATGAAAATGTATCGGACATGTGCGAGGTAATGAATAACAAATTGGGGTCGGTTTTTACTAGAGAGGAAAGTTTTGACGAACCACAGGCGGGAGTACTGGAGAGTGGTCTTAGCAAGATTGAAATAACTAGAGATGAGCTGTTATCTGCGATGAGAGGACTTGAAGTAAGGAAAGCTATGGGACCGGATGAAGTGTCTGCCTGGGTTTTAAAGGAGTGTGCAGAGCAATTAGTGGAGCCAGTGAGGGACATAATTCAAGCTTCCTTAGATAAAGGACAGATTCCTGTTGAATGGAAAAGAGCTAATATCATTCCGATATACAAGAATGGAAACCCTGAGGACCCTTTAAACTATAGACCAGTTTCACTTACTAGTATTGTATGCAAGATTTGTGAAAAGCTAATTAGGAAGAGATGGATGAAAATGTTGGAGAGAAAGAAGATAATAACGCCAAAGCAATTTGGATTCAGAGAAGGGACATCTTGTGTTACCAGTCTGCTATGTTACTACAGTAGGGTGATAGATGTACTGCAAGAAAGAGGCGGATGGGTGGACTGCGTCTACTTAGACCTTTCCAAAGCATTCGATAAGGTACCACATAAGAGATTGTTATCTAAGCTTGAGACGATAGGATGTGTCAGGGGGAGTTTGCTGAAATGGATGGAGAGCTATTTAACAGATAGAGAAATGAGGACCAACATTAGAGGAACTTACTCATCGTGGCGGAAAGTTGAGAGTGGTGTGCCACAGGGATCTGTGTTGGCACCTCTTATGTTCCTTATGTACGTGAATGACCTGCCGATAGACATAAACTCCTACATGTCAATGTTTGCAGATGACGTAAAAATTATGAGACAAATAACAAATATAAGTTGTTGTGAGGAGCTGCAAGGGGATTTAGATAAAATATACGAATGGAGCACCAAGTGGAAAATGAAATTTAATATAAGTAAATGTCATGTGTTAAATATGGGAAGAAGTGTGAATAGACCAAATTGGGAGTACAGGATGGGAGATAATATAATTAGCAAGGCCAAAAAAGAAAGGGATTTAGGGTTGATTATACAAGATAACTTGTCGCCAGAGAAACATATTAACAAGCTCTTTAGCGGAATGTATGCAATGGCCGGGGATATGAAAGTTGCTCTGAACTACTTGGATGAGAACATGTTAGCGAAGATTATAAAAAGTATGATTAGACCAAGATTGGAGTATGCAGCAGTGGTGTGGTCCCCGCATCTTAAGAAGCATATTCACAAGTAAGAAAGAATCCAGAGAGCAGTTACTAGATTGGTTCCAAGTCTTAGAGAACTGCCATATGAAAGGAGGCTAGACAAATTAAATTTACCGAGTCTAAAAGGGAGGAGAGAGAGGGGAGACATGATAATGATGTACAAATGCACCCGAGGGCTGGAAAGGCTGGATAGGGAGGATATATTAATTATGGATACAGGAATAGCTAGAGGCCACAGCTACAAAGTAAAAAGACCTACCTGCAAGAACGATATCAGGAAGTTTAGCTTCCCCTATAGATGTATTGACAAATGGAATGGGCTGGAGGAGGAGGTGGTAGGGGCAGGGAACATCCATATTTTCAAGAAAAAATTGGATGAAAGTAGACTGAGAGACGGGACAACACGAGCTTAGCTCAACTCCTGTAAACTACAATTAGGTAAATACAATTAGGTAAATATACAGTAGTGAACATTTTGCTATGAAGATCAGGGAAATTGCGGGGTAAAAGGCGTAAATAAAGGGGTAGGGCCTAATATTGGAAGAACTCTGAAAATACAATATTTAAAAGTAACAAAACCTGAAAATGGAAAAACCCGAGCCAAGTTTTGACCAAACTTGGCTCGGGTTTTTCAATTTTTCAGAGTCCAAAATCACAGTAGGCCTAGGCCTAACCTCATTTCGAAAGTTGGCTCGGGTTTTTTTGTTTTTTAACGTGGATAAAGCCAGTAACAATGTGGTTAAAATTAGCCTAACCTAACCTAACCTAGTATAATGGGTGGGGGCTGCCGGCTGCCACCCCCACACCCCCGCTAAATCCATGAAATCCAAGCCAAGTTTTGTCATTAGCCTAACCTAACCAAATAAGCTAACCTAACCTAACCTAGTATTATGGGGTTAACATTAGCCTAACCTAACCTAGTATTATGGGTTTAACATTAGCCTAACCTAACCTAACATAACCTAACCTAACATAACCTAACCTAACCTAGTATTATGGGGTTAACATTAGCCTAACCTAACAACCTAACCTAACCTAGTATTTTGGGGTTAACATTAGCCTAACCTAACCTAACCTAACCTAACCTAACCTAACCTAACCTAACCTAACCTAGTACTATGGGGTTAACATTAGCCTAATCTAGCCTAACCTAACCTAACCTAGTATTATGGGTGGGGCTGCCGCCCCCACACCCCCGCTAAATCCCTTAAATCCGAGCCAACTTTCAAAATGAGATTAGCCTAAGCCTACTGTGATTTTTTACTCTGAAAAATTGAAAAACCCGAGCCAAGTTTGGTCAAAACTTGGCTCGGGTTTTTCTATTTTCAGATTTTGTTACTTTTAAATATTGTATTTTCAGAGTTCTTCCAATATTACCCCTTTATTTACGGCTTTTACCCCGCAATTTCCCTGATCTTCACTATCGGGGGCCGTGTCTTAAGATTGATGGATAATGGGAAAATAGTAAAATGCGACAGTCCTTGGTATTAACCCTCCTGGCCCGAGCTGTATCTCCAAAGGACAGGGTGGGCTACCCGGGCGATCTGGCCGAAAAACGTCTAGGCCTAGGCTACCGTATTTTAGTTAATTTTAACTGCTAGAAATTTCCCACGCATCTATAAATGTAGTGCGGTTTCCAATCTGTAGACTGGCGTTGAGTAGAGCTCTCTAAGTCAACTGGTTCAGTTGTGATGACGATTTCAGTGGAGAGCATTTTCAGGCGATGTTAGCAATACAACGATCTTTTCACTACTGAAACAACGACATACAGACATACAATAACAAAAGAGTCTTCTCCTTCTTGTTTTCAGAGGTGCGGTGACGCAACGATCGGCTTTGTTTACATGCGTCGGACGCACGGCGTTCAGACCAAGCTGAATAGGCTTTCAAGCTTACTGTCTGTTAAAAGGACACCCGGGTACCGGCCCATCTTCCGCAGTGTCCTTTTAAAAGGACACCCGGGCTGGAAGGGTTAAACAACACTGTATATCAAAGAAAAAACATCTTCAGACTGATCCGGTAAATAAAAATACCAAAGTACAACAAATTACCTGAAAAACTTGTAGCACATACCACCACGACCTCCATGTTAGGGCTCCATCTTCAAACTGAGCCCGCCCGGGCCGGTGAGGGGCGTGGCGCGTGACGTGACGACTGAAAGACTGTGTAATTGGTTAATAATAATAATAATAATAATAATATTTATTCAGTTTGCAATTTACTGAGTTGGTACCACATAGTATGTTACAAATATGACATGTACAGTATCAACTTTGCATAATTCCAACTAAGGATAGCCCAATAAGGCCGTTAGGCGTATTTCCATTGGGGTCCTTGTGGGATTAGGTTAGCTGGGGAAAAGGGGAGGATAAAAGAAATAGATACTTTAGAGAAAGTATTTCTAGGGGGTTATTTTAAGATACCTTACATCCTATGGTAAATATCAGTAATCCGTAATCAGTAATCATTTCAGTTTGGTTTGCCTATCTCTTATGTCGTATTTAGTAGTAGACATAAGCTTGGTGCTCCCTTCTCGCAGGTGTTCCTTCAGGCTACGTCTGAAGGAATACAGTGTTCTCTTTTCACGGACTGACTGGGGTAAGTCGTTCCAGTCTTTGATGGCAGTGAAGAAGAATGTTTGGGATGGATGTAGAGTTCGGGCGTACGGTCGTCATTGTTTACATAGGGCGATCGCCGCGCTCGCACTTACATTCCCGTCTATTTCGACGCTATATTTTCTGCTATTTGCCCCCTGTCATTACTACATGAATACTAGGTTAGGTTAGGTTAAAATAGACGGGAACATGATGGGAAAGGTCCGACGCCACTACGCGTAATGTAAACAAAGATGGCAGTACGCCCGGTCACTACATCCTACCTGAATGTTTGCTTACCCTGTCCTTGGATTCTCGGGACCTTAAAATTAAACATCCTGTTTCTTGTATTATGTCCACTCCTCTCATTTGCTTTAACCCACCGGCCCCGGCTATATATTATATATATATTCCTCGAAATCCGGGTGTTTTGGCCGAAAAACGTCTAGGCTAGGCTACCGTATATTCGTTAATCAGACTGCTTCCCGCATTCCCGCGCATCCCCAAGCGTAGCTGTGTTATTTACCTGTAAAATGGCCTTAAGTAGAGCTCTCTAAGTCAACTGGGTGAGCTGTGATGATGATTTTATTGGAGATAACTTTATGGCCAAACCAGCCACTTTACACCACTTTTCGATACTGAACAACAACATACAGGCACACACGAACAAGCGACGCTCTCCTTCTTGTGGCCGGAGATGCGGAGCGTCGGTCCAGCCGGCTGTTGTTTACATGCGTCGGACCGACGCCTCGCACACGAAGCTCACAGGCTTTCAAGCAATGGTACAATGTAGTACCACCCGGGTTCCTGGGGCCAAAAAAACATTTGAAGGGTTAACAAAATCACTCTTAACCCGTAAACGGCTGCAAAGCTCTTAAGAGGTTTTACTGGGCGACGGCGGCAAAGCTCTTAAGAGGGAGGCCTAAAAAAAACATTTAACCCTCCAGCCCCGGTTATGTATTATATATATATTCCTCGAAACCCGGGTGTTTTGGCCGAAAAATGTCTAGGCTAGGCTACCGTATATTCGTTAATCAGACTGCTTCCCGCATTCCCGCGCATCCCCAAGCGTAGCTGTGTTATTTACCTGTAGAATGGCATTAAGTAGAGCTCTCTAAGTCAACTGGTTGAGCTGTGATGATGATTTCATTGGAGATAACTTTATGGCCAAAACAGCCACTTTACACCACTTTTCGATACTTAACAACAACATACAGGCACACACGAACAAGCGACGCTCTCCTTCTTGTGGCCGGAGATGCGGAGCGTCGGTCCAGCCGGCTGTTGTTTACATGCGTCGGACCGACGCCTCGCACACCAAGCTAACAGGCTGTGACGTCATGGGTGTTTAAGAGGCCTTCCGGGTACCTGTTATATGCTTTTTTATGGGCGTTCAAGAGCCCTTCCGGGAACAGAGGGTTAAACAGCCCCAGTAGTACTAAACAATTTTTTTTTTTTTTTTCCCCTATACCTCATATCACTCCTCCACATCCCCGCCTTCCTCCCTTTCCCCACCCCCTTCAATTATCACCTATTTTCCCTGTTATTCCCTAATTCGTTGGTATATTTTTGTGCTAACATTAGCAAACTGTGTGGAGGATGTGCTTAACCCTTTACTAGCGGTGCTCGACTTAAGTCGAGTGAAAGAAACTGGGAGAAAACAGGTGAAAAATGGGTGAAGATCGAGTGAAAATGGGTGGAACAGTAATGAACCATACGTCCGACATCTGTGGCCTCCCGGCCCACACTAACTCCAGTTCCCCCACCGCACGGGTGGATGACAGTGTGACCAATAGTTAGCGAAAAGTGAACAATGTAGCAAAATCAGCTAAACTTCCATCTTTGAGGTAACACTGTCAGGGCTCCACGAATGCTACGTAGCTGTATGTGGTGTCATTGTGTAGCGATTTCCGCCTAGTTTTCGGCACAATACAGTTCCTTTCATGCTGATGGTTGACATAGCAGTCAGAATGGCCTGAAAAGGCCCAAAACGGCCACAGACCCCCCGCTAGACAATGGTTAAGTGCCTAGCGGGTGTGTTACATGACCGAGTATGTGTATGAGTAGGCTCAGTGTGGCTTGAGGCCTCGTGGAGGGAGGGGTTGCCTCAATTTTCTCCATAATTCATGAATGGGCTGGTCCATCTATATTCGCGATTTTGACCAGAAAAATTATATTTTCACTTGTTTTATTGTTGTTACAGGTTACTATCTTCATAGTGAAGGTAAAATAGGCTCATATGAATAAGTAATAACAATATTTATCGTAAAATTACGATTATAGGCCTGAATGGAGCCAATATGCTCGCCCATGGGGAGCTGTTCAATACCCCCCCCCCTCGCCGTTTTCGGGTTAAGATACTCTGGAGCTCTGTCTTTTCTATTGAAGGCATTAGTGAGCCTGATTTGTTTGGCCCTGTCAGAGACATTGAGCATACCTAGTGACTGAAGTTGTTCCTGGCCAACATGTGATCTGGGTCCTAGGTTCAGCATGAACCTAACCATTTTCTTTTGAGTGACCTGAAGTTTGTGCTGTGCTGATTTAGATGATGCAGAGTACCAGGATGACACAGAATACCTGTAGTCAAAATGACATTGAACAAGCGCTTGGCAAAGGGTCTTTTTGGTCGCCGCTGGCAAGCATCCCACCTGTCTATACAGGTATTTTATACGTGCTCTACACTTACACAGGATAGATTCCAAAATTGTTTCACCTGACAAACTCGAGTCCAGTTTTAGACCGAGATATTTCACTTGTGACACTGTTGTTATAGGAATATCATTACAGTTGACCGAGAAGCCCACAATGTCTTTCAGTTTGCGTTTTGTCCCACACAAGATGGCTTCTGTCTTGCCCAGGTGAAGAGATAGTCTATTGTCCACTAGCCATTCACTACATGATTCTAGTTCTTTGGAAAGTGAAGCGGCAATACTTATTGGGTCTTTTCCTGAAACCAGAAGCACGCTGTCATCAGCATACAGTAATAATTTACACGAGACGCTCAGTTCCATGTCGTTCACATAACAGAGAAAGAGTAAGGGACCAAGGATGCTTCCCTGCGGGACCCCACAGTTAATTGGCATAGGATCAGATATATTATCATCAATTTTGACTCTTTGTGTTCTACCACTAAGATAAGATTTAACCCTCTGTTCCCGGAAGGGCTCTTGAACGCCCATAAAAAAGCATACACGAGCTGCCCGGAAGGGCTCTTAACCTCTGAAGTGCGCACGGGGGTAATTGAAGACGTCCCCCTGTGCTGACGTATTTGAGGTGTTTCCGTCACTAAAATATTCATTGTACCATTAATAGCATTAATAATTATCCATGGGTGGATGGGACTCGTTAGCCTTGGTCGGCAACTCATCGATGGGAGACAACCTTATACAAATCCGGGTGGATGGGACTCGTCAGCCTTGGTTGGCAACCTGTCTAGGGGAGTAAACCTGATACAAATCCGTACTGCTTACCTAAGGGTAATGCAGGTTAGTGGATGGATTAGCCGAACACCACTGTTGAAAAATAGTGCTAACAAGATACACAGAGGGCCTCGGAGTCGGACGGATCCTGAATTGAGTGGTCAATCCTGTAAGTCCTTCACTAAACTGGCCACCCTCGTAAGGGGAGTAAGGCGTCTGGCAATAGATAGATAGATAGAATTATCCATATGCGCCTATTATGGGTTGATTATAAAGGTATTAACCTGAAACAACAATAAAACGAGTGAAAACAGCGTTTGGATGGTCAAAATCGGAGATATAGCCCGCGAGTTGTACAGTATAATGTATGGGTGAGGCAAGCTACCTTCCCGCCAATTTCCCCCAAGGTCACTGAGACACAGTCGATCGATACTCTCTCTCTCTCTCTTGCACTCGATTGCCATCAGTGATGACAACACCCTGCTTGCAACTCGCTAATGTTAGCACGAAAATATACCTCAGAATAAGGGAATAATAGGGAAAATAGGTGATAACTGAAGGATAGGAGGAAAGTGGGGAAGGAGGGGAGGTAGAGGACTGAGATTTTGCATGGCCCAGGGGCCAATTTTTTTTTTTTTTTTTTTTTTTTTTTTTTTTTTTTTTCCCCCGATGTCAAAAGTTGATTTTTAATTTTACTTACTCAGGAGAGTCTTCCCGCAGTCCGCCGGGGGAACTCTTAAGAGTCTCCCCGCAGCTCCCGGGTTAAACACCCATGAGCTCAAAGCCTGTAAGCTTGGTGTGCGAGGCGTCGGTCCGACGCATGTAAACAACAGCCGGCTGGACCGACAGCTACGCTTGGGGATGCGTGGGAATGCGGGAAGCAGTCAGAATAACAAATATACGGTAGCCTAGCCTAGACGTTTTTCGGCCAAAACACCCGGGTTTCGGGGAATATTTATGTAATGCGTAGCCGGGGCTGGAGGGTTAAACCAGTTCACAGACCCAATGCCCATTGCTTGTAGTTTATTACATAGGATATCATGGTCTACTGTGTCAAACGCTTTTTGTAGATCAAGAAGAACCAGTCCGGTGTAGTTACCTTTAGACATTTCTTTACGAATGTGATCTGTTAAGTGGATGAGACAGGAGTCAGTTGAGTACATGCATCTGAAACCTGATTGAAACTTATAAAATAGATAATTTTCTTTGAGGTAGTGTTCAATTTGGGTGTATACCGCTCTTTCAAGGATTTTAGATACAATATATACATAATATGCTAACTGGTCTGTAGTTGCCAACTTCTAGTTTATTTCCTTTCTTGAATAGAGGGGTTACAATAGCTTCCTTCAGTTCAGCAGGTACAGTGTTGGTGTTAATTGATAGGTTGATGATGTGGGTTAGGGGACCTGCTATACCAATGGCTCCATCTCGTAGAAATTTGGCAGGAATTTTGTCTGGTCCTGTGCTTTTATGTACATTTAGGTTAGAGAGCTCGTCAAAAGTGTATTTTGGTGTAACATTTTGCAATCCAAATGTGTTCAGGTGTATGCCTTTATCTCTGTAGAAATTTCGAAAGGTGGCCGTTGTTGTTGTGTATTTATTGAGAGGTTGCGGTAGGTTCTGTGCAAGTGTGTTTGCTATGGAGGTGAAGAAAGTGTTGAAGTAGGTTGAAATTTGTCGTTTATTGTGGCAAACCTGATCATTAATGTTGTTGTTGTTGTTGTTGTTCCTCAAGCTGCCTGGCCGAACAGCCCCAAGGCCCCGAATAAGGCCAAGGCCATAATCGAGCGCCCCCAAAGAACCCTCCCTGCCGACCACAATAAAGCCTGGGCGACCGAAGCCACTCCATGGCGGGGAGCTAAGGAGGGTGCGGAAACGCCCGGGGAAACCAAAGCCCCACCCAGGGCCCTGTGCCCCTTAGCAATTATGAAGAGAAAGTTGAGGGCAAAGGAAAAATGTGACGCTTTGGCTTCCAATCATGGTAGATTGGGAGGTCAATCCACGTTAGAGACGCCGTCACTAGAGATCTAGAAAATATATAAGTAAAAGGAACAGTAAGAGTAAGCTATGGGTATGGCAGAGATCGCTCAGTTCTCACTCTGATAGACCAGCCCATCACCAGTGATCATTAATG
>JBAKBP010027879.1:0-29448 GCA_037953745.1 Lithodes maja | reverse complement strand
CCTCATCATCATCATTATGTTCTTCCTCCTCCTCCTCCTCCTCCTCCTCTCATGTTCTTCTTCCTCCTCCTCCTCCCCTCCTCTTCATGTTCTTCCTCCTCCTCCTCCTCTTCATGTTCTTCTTCCTCCTCCTCCTCCTCTCATGTTCTTCTTCCTCCTCCTCCTCCTCCTCCTCCTCCTCCTCTTCATGTTCTTCTTCCTCCTCCTCCTCCTCCTTCATGTTCTTCTTCCTCCTCCTCCTCCTCCTCTTCATGTTCCTCCTCCTCCTCCTCCTCCTCCTCTCCATGTTCTTCCACCTCCTCCTCCTGCTTTACTATACTTGTATCTACCTAGTAGTTAGTAGCTTATCATGTAGATATCAACATGGCCCTGTAAGTACTAATAGGTCTGTTGGAATGTCCCTGTAAGTACTAATAGGTCTGTTGGAATGTCCCTGTAAGTACTAATAGGTCTGTTGGAATTGCCCTGTAAGTACTAATAGGTCTGTTGGAATGTCCCTGTAAGTACTAATAGGTCTGTTGGAATGTCCCTGTAAGTACTAATAGGTCTGTTGGAATGTCCCTGTAAGTACTAATAGGTCTGTTGGAATGTCCCTGTAAGTACTAATAGGTCTGTTGGAATGTCCCTGTAAGTACTAATAGGTCTGTTGGAATTGCCCTGTAAGTACTAATAGGTCTGTTGGAATGTCCCTGTAAGTACTAATAGGTCTGTTGGAATTGCCCTGTAAGTACTAATAGGTCTGTTGGAATTGCCCTGTAAGTACTAATAGGTCTGTTGGAATGTCCCTGTAAGTACTAATAGGTCTGTTGGAATGTCCCTGTAAGTACTAATAGGTCTGTTGGAATGTCCCTGTAAGTACTAATAGGTCTGTTGGAATGTCCCTGTAAGTACTAATAGGTCTGTTGGAATTGCCCTGTAAGTACTAATAGGTCTGTTGGAATTAATAAGACCTTGTATTCCTTTGTATTCCTCTTTCTCTTCCTCCCCATCATCTTCCACCGGGACATTGATGTAGAATTGGGATCTAATGGATGTGTTTTTAAGCTTGATGGAAGTCTAGGGAGGAAAGTACAACATAAATAGACCAGAAATATAACCACTGTCCCCTTAATGAATTATCTAGTGAACTATTGACAAATTCGTCAGGTATGTGGCTTGAATTATGTCATGTGCTTATTATCTACTGAAGGACCCGGTAATGACGGCCGTACTTTGTCACGCACACGCCATAAAAGCCTATAGCGACAAAAGGCAACGTAACAGTGAGTGTGTGTGTATGTGTGTGTGTGTCTGTGTATTAACCTAATTGGTAAATACACACACATACATATAACGTAACAGTGTGTGTGTGTGTGTGTCAGTGTCTGTGTGTGTGTGTACTTACTCTAGTTGTATTGCGGGAGTGAGCATGCTCGTTATTTCCCGCCTCCTATATGTGTAGGTGTTATATGTATCGTTGGAATGGCTGTGGATGTGTGTGTAGTCTGTATTTTTAGCCAATTGGCGACATCGGAAACGAAGGCTTAGGGTGGATCTGTATGGTACCATTCTCACTATAGACGGTACCGTCTCGCCCGAAGGCTTAGGTAGCCATCAGCTTTGGTGAACCATATGATACCCATCTCGCCTTGTACCATTTTTGCCAACCCCAGATGGGACGTCACAACGTCGTCCACTTATTCCAGGTACCTATTTACAGCTAGGTGAACTGAGGCTAACACATGAAAGGAGACAACCCCAATTTGTCTCCGCCCGGCCGGGGATTGAACCCCCGACCCCTCGTGTGTGAGACGAGAGCTCTACCTACTAGGCTACGGGCTGTGTGTGTGTGTGTGTTATGAACGTATATCTATCTCGGCACCGGTACAGTAATTTTCAAACAGGTTTTGAGAGGTTGGTTGTATTGGTTTGTGCTGCAAAGTGTATCATGTATCTCAGTATTTAAGGGGGGTCACCGGCTTTTTTTACCTTTCTCTCCTTTTCTCTATTTCCCTGGCTTGTATCCATTCGGCCCCATTCAGCCAACTGTTTTAAGACGTTTATCCCCTTCCAGGTGTCCATTTCTTCCTGGCGAGCGATAGCAAGCCAGCATTGTATGGAGAAATCCGGCTTCGCCGGAGAAATTTTTCTATCGAAAAATTTACAAATTTAGCTTGCTGTCAAAACAAAAAATATATATATGCTGGCTCGCTACCGCTCGCCAGGAAAATATTAACTCCTGGATGGGGGTAAACGTCTTAAAACAGTAGGCTGAATGGGGCCGAATGGATACAAGCCAAAGAGAGAGGGAGAGAAAGAGAAAAAAAACGAGGTGGGCTCCCTTAATACAAACCAAACAGATACCGGTACGGGAATTGCCAGTCATATTATGCAAATGGTACTCTATATTATGCAAATGGTACTCTATATTATGTAAATGGTACTCTATATTATGTAAGTGGTACTCTATATTATGCAAATGGTACTCTATATTATGTAAATGGTACTCTATATTATGCAAATGGTACTCTATATTATGTAAATGGTACTCTATATTATGTAAATGGTACTCTATATTATGTAAATGGTACTCTATATTATGCAAATGGTACTCTATATTATGTAAATGGTACTCTATATTATGTAAATGGTACTCTATATTATGCAAATGGTACTCTATATTATGCAAATGGTACTCTATATTATGCAAATGGTACTCTATATTATGCAAATGGTACTCTATATTATGCAAATGGTACTCTATATTTTTCGGGAGATTTGTTTGGTAAATATTGGCTTACTTTTGTGTGCATTGCCGACTTCCTTTGCTGATGTATATGTGTGTGAAAGTGTCTTGACGTATATGTGTGTGAAAGTGTCGATGTATATGTGTGTGAAAGTGTCTTGACGTATATGTGTGTGAAAGTGTCTTGATGTATATGTGTGTGAACGTGTCTTGATGTATATGTGTGAAAGTGTCTTGATGTGTATGTGTGTGAAAATGTCTTGATGTATATGTGTGTGAACGTGTCTTGATGTATATGTGTGTGAAAGTGTCTTGATGTATATGTGTGTGAAAGTATCTTGATGTATATGTGTGTGAAAGTATCTTGATGTATATGTGTGTGAAAGTGTCTTGATGTATATGTGTGTGAAAGTGTCTTGATGTATATGTGTGTGAAAGTGTCTTGACGTATATGTGTGTGAAAGTGTCTTGATGTGTATGTGTGTGAAAATGTCTTGATGTATATGTGTGTGAAAGTGTCTTGATGTATATGTGTGTGAAAGTGTCTTGATGTATATGTGTGTGAAAGTATCTTGATGTATATGTGTGAAAGTGTCTTGATGTATATGTGTGTGAAAGTGTCTTGATGTATATGTGTGTGAAAGTGTCTTGATGTATATGTGTGTGAAAGTGTCTTGATGTATATGTGTGTGAAAGTGTCTTGATGTATATGTGTGTGAAAGTGTCTTGATGTATATGTGTGTGAAAGTGTCTTGATGTATATGTGTGTGAAAGTGTCTTGATGTACTGTATATGTGTGTGAAAGTGTCTTGATGTATATGTGTGTGAAAGTATCTTGATGTATATGTGTGTGAAAGTGTCTTGATGTATATGTGTGTGAAAATGTCTTGACGTATATGTGTGTGAAAGTGTCTTGATGTATATGTGTGTGAAAGTGTCTTGATGTATATGTGTGTGAAAGTAGCTTGATGTATATGTGTGTGAAAGTGTCTTGATGTATATGTGTGTGAAAGTGTCTTGACGTATATGTGTGTGAAAGTGTCTTGATGTATATGTGTGTGAAAGTGTCTTGATGTGTATGTGTGTGAAAATGTCTTGACGTATATGTGTGTGAAAGTGTCTTGATGTATATGTGTGTGAAAGTGTCTTGATGTATATGTGTGTGAAAGTATCTTGATGTATATGTGTGTGAAAGTGTCTTGATGTATATGTGTGTGAAAGTGTCTTGACGTATATGTGTGTGAAAGTGTCTTGATGCATATGTGTGTGAAAGTGTCTTGATGTATATGTGTGTGAAAGTGTCTTGATGTATATGTGTGTGAAAGTGTCTTGATGTATATGTGTGTGAAAGTGTCTTGATGTATATGTGTGTGAAAGTGTCTTGATGTATATGTGTGTGAAAGTGTCTTGATGTATATGTGTGTGAAAGTGTCTTGATGTATATGTGTGTGAAAGTGTCTTGATGTATATGTGTGTGAAAATGTCTTGACGTATATGTGTGTGAAAGTGTCTTGACGTATAATTATGTGTGTGAAAGTGTCTTGACGTATATGTGTGTGAAAGTGTCTTGATGTGTATGTGTGTGAAAGTGTCTTGATGTATATGTGTGTGAAAGTGTCTTGATGTATATGTGTGTGAAAGTGTCTTGATGTATATGTGTGTGAAAGTGTCTTGATGTATATGTGTGTGAAAGTGTCTTGATGTATATGTGTGTGAAAGTGTCTTGATGAAGTGTAGGGGATATAGGTTGTATCCTCCGCCTACCATGTTCACTACTCACACTCCCTCCCCATATTTACCCTTCTCTTCCTCTTCCTCCTCCTCCTCCTCCATCACCAGCTCCTCCTTCTCCTCCACCACCTCCTCTTCCTCCTTCTCTCTTTCCTCCCCCCTACTGTTTTTCTTCCTATATTTACCTCCCTATGGTCAACATTTTTTTTTTTTTTTTTTTTTTTTCTATATTCCAACTACTCCCTCTCGGGCATAGGCTGAGAGCCTGTACATTCGACCGTTCAACACGGTGAAGCCCGTGAGGTCTTGTTCCAGTCTGGGGAGTGAGACATGTGAAGCATCCATCATGGCTCGAAGCAGCTCCATCTCTGAAGCTGCTGGTTGCTTCGCTCAAGTGCTTCACCGTCTCACCCTCCAGACTCAGACCCTCACTCTCAGAACGCCACCTATTGAGCAGTGAACTCACTAGGCATTGTCCCCCTGTAACATATTTTGAATATGGGAATATTCATACAGTGTTATTTAATCAGGGAACAATGAGGGTATTTTTTTGGCATTTCGGTGGGCTTTGTGGTAATGCACTGATACTAGGTACAGCACAAATTCAATCCCAATAATATCTTCCCATTGACATATCGGGATTTGAACCCGGGTCCATTGGATTACCAATCCAGTGGCATGACCACTCCACCACACCTCCCCGTGGTACGGGGACGTATCCCCTCCAACATGGAGGGGATTTAACATATTTTCCCTCGGGGTGGGAGGGAGCCTCTTAAAGAAGACGAGCTGGGCGGACATGAGCCCCGCACAATGCTCTGTCAAAATTGTGTGTATGCAACCCTCTCAAGATCCGATTACGCATACATTTTTCGGTTTTCTGGCTATTATTAGTCGATTTTATTCATATTGGGAAGGGTACTTGTGGGTCAGAGAGTTAATTGGGATGGTCTTTACCCTTATAATGCCCACAGATCCTTCCTAACCTGTATAAAATCGTCAAATGATAGCCGGAATAAACTGTAAAAATGCGTCATATATATATATATAGCAAATAACAATATAAGTAATGAGTTATATAATTATACATGAAACTCAACTAGTAATGAAAAGAAATGTGAATAATTATTATCGGAGAGAGAGAGAGAGAGAGAGAGAGAGAGAGAGAGAGAGAGAGAGAGAGAGAGAGAGAGAGAGAGAGAGAGAGATGTACAGTCGGATACCATAGTCTTGAGCTAATTCATAATAATTCGTGGACCCCCTATGTTTTTCTGTATCAATTATAACTATCTGTATTGATTTTTGGATAGAACTTACTTTTTAATAAATAGTACATACAGGTTTGTATTTGATTTATAGAAGAATATAGTCATAAATTCGTTTCCAGAGATATACTTCCATAATTAGAATTAGGTGAAATCCAGGAATGTGTATGAGTGGGCTAGAGACTATGGTACCCGAGTGTACATATATATACATAGATTGACTAATCCCACAGACCTTAGGATCCAAACGAGCTGGTCAGGACTTAACCCAAATATAAGAGAGTGGAAGAAGATAAAGATAATACAGGAGAGATACAGAGAGAGAGAGAGAGAGAGAGAGCGAGAGCGAGAGCGAGAGAAACGCTTGAGATGATAAATGATGATGACAATATGATGAAAGCAGGTTTGAGGAGCATCGAATTGGAGAGTGACAATATACTTTTTTGAGACACACCCTGAAACGTGTATGTATAGGTTTGGACGGAGTTTATATATAGCCATAAACGTATATGTATAGGTTTGGAAGGAGTTTATATATAGCCATCAACGTATATGTATAGGTTTGGAAGGAGTTTATATATAACCATAAACGTATATGTATAGGTTTGGAAGGAGTTTATATATAGCCATAAACGTATATGTATAGGTTTGGAAGGCGTTTATATATAGCCATAAACGTATATGTATAGGTTTGGAAGGAGTTTAAATATAGCCATCAACGTATATGTATAGGTTTGGAAGGGGTGTATATATAGCCATAAACGTATATGTAAAGGTTTGGAAGGGGTTTATATATAGCCATAAACGTATATGTATAGGTTTGGAAGGAGTTTATATATAGCCATAAACGTATATGTATAGGTTTGGAAGGAGTTTATATATAGCCATAAACGTATATGTATAGGTATAGAAGGGGTTTATATATAGCCATAAACGTATATGTATAGGTTTGGAAGGAGTTTATATATAGCCATAAACGTATATGTATAGGTTTGGAAGGGGTTTATATATAGCCATAAACGTATATGTATAGGTTTGGAAGGAGTTTATATATAGCCATAAACGTATATGTATAGGTTTGGAAGGAGTTTATATATAGCCATAAACGTATATGTATAGGTTTGGAAGGAGTTTATATATAGCCATAAACGTATATGTATAGGTTTGGAAGGAGTTTATATATAGCCATAAACGTTTATGTATAGGTTTGGAAGGGGTTTATATATAGCCATAAACGTGTATGTATAGGTTTGGAAGGAGTTTATATATAGCCATAAACGTATATGTATAGGTTTGGAAGGAGTTTATATATAGCCATAAACGTATATGTATAGGTTTGGAAGGAGTTTATATATATAGCCATAAACGTATATGTATAGGTTTGGAAGGGGTTTATATATAGCCATAAACGTATATGTATAGGTTTGGAAGGGGTTTATATATAGCCATAAACGTATATGTATAGGTTTGGAAGGCGTTTATATATAGCCATAAACGTATATGTATAGGTTTGGAAGGAGTTTATATATAGCCATGAACGTATATGTATAGGTTTGGAAGGAGTTTATATATAGCCATAAACGTATATGTATAGGTTTGGAAGGAGTTTATATATAGCCATAAACGTATATGTATAGGTTTGGAAGGGGTTTATATATAGCCATAAAACGTATATGTATAGGTTTGGAAGGGGTTTATATATAGCCATAAACGTATATGTATAGGTTTGGAAGGAGTTTATATATAGCCATAAACGTATATGTATAGGTTTGGAAGGGGTTTATATATAGCCATGAACGTGTATGTATAGGTTTGGAAGGAGTTTATATATAGCCATAAACGTATATGTATAGGTTTGGAAGGAGTTTATATATAGCCATAAACGTATATGTATAGGTTTGGAAGGAGTTTATATATAGCCATAAACGTATATGTATAGGTTTGGAAGGAGTTTATATATAGCCATAAACGTATATGTATAGGTTTGGAAGGAGTTTATATATAGCCATAAACGTATATGTATAGGTTTGGAAGGAGTTTATATATAGCCATAAACGTGTATGTATAGGTTTGGAAGGAGTTTATATATAGCCATAAACGTATATGTATAGGTTTGGAAGGAGTTTATATATAGCCATAAACGTATATGTATAGGTTTGGAAGGGGTTTATATATAGCCATAAACGTATATGTATAGGTTTGGAAGGCGTTTATATATAGCCATAATTATGTTTTGACGATAAACACCCTGTTCATATTTATTTGCCATTTTATTTTATGTTTTTATTATTTTCTTAGCTTCCTCCCTAGACCTCCATCAAGCTTTAAAAAACACCCCCTAGACCCCCCTTCAAGATAAATTTGTAGATTTTATTCGGTAGAAAAATGTCACGGTCGAAGGCCGGTTCCTCATAAAAATATAGGCTCGCTATCGCTCGCCAGAAATAAATCGACACCTAAATGGCACGAAAGTTCCTAATATTGAAAAAGAAATAGGGTGAAAAGGCTGAAAATCGCCAAACTAATGGAACAAACGTCTTAAAATCTGAAAACTAATGGAGCTAAACGTGAGGGAGAAGGGGGGCCAGAAAAACAGCCCATCTCCCCTTAAGGGTAGGCCATAAATCGTTAAGCCTAACCTCTGGAACTCAAAAAAGGCTAGAGAAATGGGCTCTACATTGCCACACATATTCCCTGACTGACTCTTCCCAAATGGTAGAATTATTAGCTCGAGTGGTCTAGTCGTTTTTAGTTACAGAGGTTAGTAGTTAAGAATTTTGGCCAACTTAAAGTGAATGGAATATAGTAATGCTAGACATGTTGGCGTTCTGGTGGTGAGTGTAATGGTGGTGGTGGTGGTGATAGTATTGAGGGTGGTGGGGGTGGTGGTGGTAGTATTGAGGGTGGTGGTGGTGGTGGTGATAGTATTGAGGGTGGTGGTGATAGTAGTGAGGGTGGTGGTGGTGAGACGGTAATGGTGGTGGTGGTGGTGGTGATAGTAGTGAGGGGGGGGGGGGATTGAGATGGTAAATGGTGGTGGTGGTGGTGATGAAGGTAAGTAGTGCTAGAAATGTTGTCGTGCTGGTGGTGAGAATGTAATGGTGGTGGTGATGAAGGTGTGGTGGTGGTGAGGGTCGAGTATAGGAAGGATGATGATTGTAGAGAATGGTCACAGTAGAACGGTGAAGAGAGGACGGTGTGGGAGTATGACGAGGGGCGTAGAAATCAATGGTGCTATTGTAGTGGTGATGGGGGTGGTGGTGGTGATAAGTTGTTGGTGGTGGTGGGGGTGGTGGTGGTGGTGATAATTTGGTGGTGGCCGTGGTGGATAGTGTAGTGGTGGTGGTGGTGGTGGTGATAATTTGGTGGCGGTGGTGGATAGTGTAGTGATGTGGGTGATGGTGTAGTTGCAGTGGTGGTGGGGGTGATAGTATAGTTGTGGTGGTCATAATTTGGTGGCGGTGGTGGATAGTGTAGTGGTGGTCGTGATGGGGGTGATAGTGTAGTGGTGGTGGTGGTGGGGGTTATGGAGGTATGGTATTAATGGTGGTAAAGGAGCTATAGTGGTGATGATGGAGTGGTAGTGGTGGTGGTGATGGGGTTGAGGCGGTGAGGGTGGTGGTGTAGTGGTGGTGTATAGTGGTGATGGAAATGAGGGAGGGTACACATCGATGGAGATAGTGGTGGCGATAGTGGGTAGGGTGTACTGGTGATGATGTAGTGATGGGAATGGTGGAGGTATAGTGGTGGTGGTGGTGGTGGTGGCGGCGGTGGTGGTGAGGGTGGAGGGATACATACATACAAAAAGAGAAGGCTGTTAGTAAAATTGGTTGTGTCCAGAGAGAGAGAGAGAGAGTTACACGGAGTTACAAAGAAACACTGACCACACTCACTCTACGGCCTCAGTTAAGTAATTAAGGGGGGTCACCGTCTTTTTTTTACTTTTCTCTCCTTTTCTATCTTTCCCTGGCTTGTATCCATTCGGCCCCATTCAGCCAACTGTTTTAAGACGTTTATCCCCATCCAGGTGTTGATTTCTTACAAGCATTGTATGGAGAAATCCGGCTTCGCCGGAGAAATTTTTCTATCGAAGAATTTACAAATTTAGCTTGCTGTCAAAACAAAAATATATATATGTTGGCTCGCTTCCGCTCGCCAGGAAAATATTGACACCTGGATGGGGGTAGACGTCTTAAAATAGTAGGCTGAATGGGGCCGAACGGATACAAGCCAAAGAGAGAGGGAGAGAAAGAGAAAAAAGGCGAGGTGGGCTCCCTTAAGGGAAGGTTTGTTTGTTTGTATTGTCAAAGGGAGGGGTCTTAGGGGTACTATTGAAAGCTTGATGGAGATTTAGGGAGGACACTAATAAGAAAAATAATAATAATAATAATAATAATAATAAAGAAATAATAATAATAAAGAAATAAAGAACATTAAATACAACGCTCCCCCTTAAATAAACTCTCGAACGGCATAAATTTGGTAAGGAATTAAGCATAATATTCGATACAGTCTGATATATCTTCGAAAAATGTATGGCCATTTTGAAAATTTAAGGGGGGATGAGCCGGTTTTCTGGACCACTTTTCCTTCGTGTTTAGCCGCATTAGTTTTGAGATTTTAAGGCGTTCGGTCCATTAGTTAGTCGATTTTAAGACCTTTCGCCCCATTTCGTCGTCAATATTTAGACCTTTCGATCTATTTAGGTGTCGATTTGTTTCCCTGACGAACGATAGTGAGCCTGTAATGTTGGAAGAACCGGCCTTCGGCCGGGATTTGTTTTTTTTTATCGAAAAATGTACAAATTAATCTAATGGATGTTTTTTTTAAATTTGATGGAGGTCTAGGGAGGAAACTAGAAAAATAATGAATACATGCAAAAATCGCCCAAAAATTGGTAATTATGTGTGTCTCAGAAAGTAAAACATCCACTGTAAGAATATAGTTACTTTGAATAGTTAAGGGAACTGAAATAATTACTTTGAATAGTTAAGGGAACTGAAATACTAATAAGAGAAAGACGCATATATTTCTAACTTTCAATTGGCATCCTTGAGTGTCGTACAAAAAGGAAAGTTTGAAATAGTATATTATTTTAAGAACATAAGAAAATGGGGGTCTGCAGAAAACCGATTGGCCCATGCAAGGCAGACCCCTTTCACACCCAACCCATCTCGTCCATATGTGTATCTAATTTCATCTTGAAGCTCTATATCGTTCTTGATCATACTATGGCGCTGGGTAGCCTATTCCACATATCTACAACTCTATTTGTAGCAAACCAAACCAGTATTTGCTTATAACTTTTCTGAAACGAAATTGTAACCAATTTGAAACCATTTGTTCGAGTTCTCTCACTATCACTAAGCTTCAGTACATCTATCATTTCCCCTTTGTATATACCACTTACCTACTTGAACACCTCTATCATATCCCCTCTATCTCTGCGTCTCTGTAAGATTTCTACTATCATGGATCATTTTTGTAATTCTTCGTTGTACTCTCTCCAAGGAATCTATTTCCGCTTTGTAATAAGGACACCAAAATTGAACAGCATAATTGATTATTATATTGACAGAAGGGATTTCCAAAATTAATATGGACTGATTGCAAGGGAGAGAGAGAGAGAGAGAGAGAGAGAGAGAGAGAGAGAGAGAGAGAGAGAGAGAGAGAGAGAGAGAGAGAGCGTTCGAGTGTGTTAATGACAGTGTGTGAGTCTGACAGATGTGTGCGCGTGAGTGACTAATTGAGAGAGAGAGATAGAGAGAGAGAGAGAGAGAGAGAGAGAGAGAGAGAGAGAGAGAGAGAGAGACTGGAAATACCGAGTAGGGGAATACAAGTTAATCTATATAAACGTTAAATATTAAATTTAATGAAAAGGACAATTTCAAATCTTGATTTCAAGAAAATAGTATTTTCATCTCTTATGATACTGTACATAATGACGAAGCTCAAACTTCGAACAAGGATCTATTATAGGTCTAAGAAAACTACCATACTTCAGAAAAAGGTGAAGTGGTGCTAATGATGGTTTTGCAATTATTTGTATTATTATTAAAATAATAATAATAATTATTATTATTATTATTATTATTATTATTATTTTTATTATTATTATTATTATTACTGTATTCTATTTAATTATATTTTTGCAATTCTGCTTTACGAGCGTAATAATCATCACAAACATTTAATACAGGTTGTGTCAAACCAAAATTATCGTTTTATTTTGTATTTATTTATTTATTGTATTATTATTATTATTATTATTATTATTATTTATTTTTTATTTTTTTTTGCTGATACCAATGTGAGTGTAAACCATCATTTATGCCTGGAACCGATATCCATTATTGTCTTTATTTCACCTTTTATTTGGCAACTCTGATGGTTAAAATGTTATAAGAAACCTAATTTAGCAAATCTTCAGCATAATTACCAATAACACTGCAAAAAATACAAGGTTGCCAAAATGAAGTCGCCCCCAAAAAGTTACCTATAGAAGGTCTTGTGTATTTATTTTTTTCATATAATTTGTTTTTATTATTTTGTAGTTTCCTCCTTAGACCTTCATCAAGCTTAAAAAAAATACTCCCTAGACCCCCCCCCCCCACTTCAAGATAAATTTGTATACTTTTCGATAGAAAAATGTCCAGGCCCAAGGCCGTTTTCTCATAAAATTACAGGCTCGCTATCGCTCGCCAGGAAAAAATCGACACCTAAATGGCACGATAGGTCTTGATATTAATAAAGAAATGGGACGAAAGGTTTTAAAATCGACGAACTATTATGGCGAACGTCTAAAAATATGAAATGATTTTGGGGGCTAAACATGAGGAAGAAAGGAGGACCAGAAAAACGACCCATCTCCCCTTAATTAAGGCTCCGATCGAAAATGGATGGACACATAATTTATGATTCGAATCCTGTTAAAAATCAAAGGTATCCAATTAATAAATATGGCGTATACAATCACTGAGTATATAGATGATTATTTACCATTACATACTTACATTATATGGGTTTATTACTACCAATACACCTTTATTTGTGGTGTATTAATAAGGACACTCTAATCACACTTGGCATACCTTTTTTTTAAGCCCGTACATTTTTTTTGACAGAGTTTATAAATCATCATGGGACATTGAGTGATTGATTGGCTAGACAAATTTGTTTTTCTTGTTTTTCAGTTTGCTCCGTAGACCTCCATCAAGCTTAAAGGGGGTGACCTGTTTTTGTTCTGTCCTTTTCTATCTTTCTCTGGCTGGTATCCATTTGGCCCCATTCAGCCTACTGTTTTAAGACGTTTATCCCCATCCAGGTGTCAATTTTTTACTGGTGAGCGGTAGCGAGCCAGCATAGTTTTTTATTTTTGTTTGACAGCAGGCTAAATTTGTACATTTTTCGATAGAAAAATTTCTCCGGCGAAGCCGGATACCTTCATATAATGCTGGCTCGCTATCGCTCGCCAGGAAGAAATTGACACCTAGATGGGGATAAACGTCTTAAAATAGTTGGCTGAATGGGGCCGAATGGATACAAGCCAGAGAAAGAGAGAAAAGGACAAATAACAAAAAGCAGGCCACCCCCCTGAACAAAATACCCTCAACGCCCCCCTTCGAGATAAATTTGTATATTTTCGGTGGAAAACTGTACCAGTCGAAGGCCGGTTCCTCCTAAATAACAGGTTTCCTATCGCTCGCCATGAAGACATTGACACTTAAATGGCACGAAAAGTCTAAATATTGGCAAAGATAATATGTGAAAGGTCTCAAAATTGCCAAACTAATGGAGCGAACGTCTTAAAGTCTCAAAAGTAATGGGGCCAAACTTGAGGGAGAAAGGGGTCCAGAAAAAACTTCCAGTGCCTAAAAATGATCGTGGGACGTTGAGTGATTGATTGGCTGGAAAGATTAATGGGCGGATGAAAAATGAGTATGAGAAGTCAAAGAAAACGGAGTCAGGAATTATATGAACGTTGAATGATAGGCTGAATAACTAATAATAATAATAATAATACATAATAATAATAATAATGTATAATAATATAATGATTATAATAATAATGAATAATGATTAAGTTTAGCTAACCCTTTCTGTACCGGCAAGGTCTTGTTTGTATTGTATTTTAGCTATATTGAAATGATTGTGTGCAGTTAAAGAAGGATCTGAGGTAGTAAAAAGGGTTAAGCGAGAGAGTTAGAAGTCTGTTAATTACAGGAGGCCCTTTGTAAACTGAATAAAATCGTTTAACAGTAGCTAGAATATAATTAATAAGACGTTCCGCCGGTGCAGAAGGGGTTAAATATTTTACTGGTCTGAAAATAATGCATAAATAAGATGAAAACAGTGAATAACATTGAATAACTACTGCATGTGATGAGTTTAAGGGGTAGTAGTTATTTTTTGGTATATTTATTTATTGTTTTTAATTTATTTTGTTTTAATTTCTGCGCTAGTCCTAAAAAAAAAAAAAAAAAAAAAAAAAAAAAAAAAAAACTCCCCTTCAAAATGAATGTGTACATTTTTCGGTAGAAAAATGTCCCGGCCTAAGGCTGGTTCCTCTTAAATTTACAGGCTCGCTTTCGCTCGCTGGAAAAAAATGGACACCTAAATGACACGATAGGGGTCTTTAAATTGACAACGAAATGAGGGGAAAGGTGTAAGCATCGCCAAACTAATGGGCCGAACGTCTTACAATCTCAAAACTGATGGGGGCTAAACACGAGGGCGAAGGGGGGTCCAAAATACCCAACATATCCCCCTTAATAGTATGATAGTTCAATTGTTCACTAATCTAGAAGTAATGCATAACTTGAATATAAATAAAGTGCTTAAGGGGAGATAGCCACTTGAGGGATTTTTTTTCTTGACTCCTTTCTCCCTCATGTTTATCCCCATTGCTTTTCTAATTTTAAGACGTTCGCCCCAATATTTTGACGATTTTAAGAACTTTCGACCCATTTCTGTCAATTTTAAGACCTTTCGTGCCATGTAGGTGTCGATTTTATCCTGGCGAGCGATAGCGAGCCTGTAATATAAGAGGAACCGGCTTTTAGCCGGGACATTTTTCTACCGAAAAATGTACAAATTTATCTTGAAAGGGGGTCTAGGGGGAGTAATTTTAAGCTTGATGGAAGTCTAGGGAATCAACTAAAAACCTCCCCTTAACGCCTTGAGGAGTATGCCGTGTTTTGCAGTTTATTCTGGATAGCAGTAAACGATTGTATACAGCTTAGGAAGGATCTGTGGGAATGAAAAGGGGTAAAAGAATATATTATGCCAATTAACTCTCTAGCTGCCATGTATAATTTATATACTCTTCCATAACAGAAACACAAATCTTCTAGTGTGTTGCAGTTTGGTGCTTTTATTATTGTTATATTATCTTAGTATTAATATTAGTTTCGCTATTAATGTTTTATTGGATGGGGAGGAGGGGTGGGGGGGGGGGGGTTTGCTCCCTAGACCTCTTATCAAGATTTAAAAAAAAAAAAACACACACACACACACACACAGATCTCCAAAATTACAGGTTCGCTATCGCTCGCCAGGAGATATTTTACACCTACATGGCACGCGAGTTCTTCATAGTGACAACGGAATGGGGCGAAAGGTCTTATAATGGCCGAACTAATGAAGCGAACGTCTTAGCATTTCAAAACTAATGGGGCTAAACATGACGGAGAAGGGGGTCCAGATCAAACAAAAGCCTTCCCTTGAAATACTGTATACATAATGATAACCCTTTTCTTATACCCTATTTAATCCTTGACTGTTGTTGTGTAGTCATTATCTATCTATCTATCTATCTACCTATTTACTCAGGCTAAATCCCCACTTTTCCCATTTGTTTTCTTTTCTTTTTTCCTGTTTTTTTTTTTCATTTTCTTTTCTTTCTTTTTTTTTTTGGGGGGGGGGAACTCAAGACAGAGCAAGAACAGGGAAAACACAAAACACAGCCTAAAACAACGAACCCACACAGACAAAAACCACAAATTCACACCCAGGAGAAGACCCAGAGACCAGGGTCACCACCAAGGTCCCTCCAGCACTCCCCCGGCTCCCATTGTACTTGTTTATATGCTATCCCTGCTGCCCCTTCCCCACGCTATTCTGTGTATTGTATTCCTGTCAGGGCCAATAGGAAATAGTCCCTCCTTTCTCCCAATCTCCTCCCTCTCCCTTTCCCTCTTTCTTCTTCTTCTTCTTCTTCTTCTTCTTTTTCTTCTTCTTCTTCTTCTTATTATTATTATTATTCTGCTATCATTATCATCATCATCATCATCATCATCATCATCATCTTCTATTATCATCATCATCATCATCATCTTCTTCTATTATCATCATCATCATCATCATCATCTTCTTCTTCTATTATCATCATCATCATCATCTTCTTCTATTATCATCATCATCTTCTTCTTCTTTTTCTTGCATCATCATCATCAGCATCATCTTCTTTTACCATTGTTGCTTCCACTTCTTCATCCTTGTCTTCCTATTTTATTTCCTTCTTTATTTTTTTTATTTTTTATTTTTTTTTTTTTTTTCTATATTCCAACTTACTTCCTCTCGGGCATAGGCTGAGAGCCTTAACATTCACCGCTTTACAATGAACAGTGAAGCCCGTGAGGTCTTGTTCCAGTCTAGGGAGTGAGACATGTGAAGCACGTAGAGTACAACGAGCACCTGCCATCTTGCCTTCACATGAGGCACGGTGCTCACTCATGGCCCGAAACGACCCCATCTCTGAAGCCATCTCGTTCCCGTGCTTCACTGTCTCACCCTCTACACTCGGACTCTCACACTTACACACACACAACGCCACCTGTTGAGCAGATAACTCACCAGGCATTGCACCCCTATAGCATATTTTGAATATGGGAATATTCATACAGTGCTATTTAATCAGGGAACAATGAGGGTATTTTATTGACGTTTCGGTGGGCTTTGTGGTAATGCACTGATACTAGGTACAGCACAAATTCCATCCCAATAATATCTTCCCATTGATACATCGGGATTTGAACCCGGGACCTTTGGATTACCAGGCCAGTGGCAAGACCACTCCACCACACCTTCCCTACTTCTTCTACTTCTTCCTCCGCTTCGTCTCCCTCCTCCTCCTCCTCCTCCTCCTTCCCCTGTGTGCTCTTCATCGACCATCTTCCTCATTTCCCTGTTTTATCATGATCCTCTCTTTCTCTCTTTCTCTCTCTCTCTCTTCTGCTTCACTCTTTTCTGCCCTTCTTTTCTTTTTCTTTTCTTTTTCTTCTTTTTCTTCTTCTTCTTCTTCTTCTTCTATGTTCTTCTTTCCCCTTCATATATCCCTCTCCCTCCTCTTTATCTCTCTGTTCTTTCTCATTGTCCCCATATTTCTTTCTCTTTTTCTTCCTCTCCCTCCTCTTTCTATCTCTGTTCTTCCTCTTTATCCCCATTTCTTTCCCTTTTCCTTTCTCTTCCTCCTCTTCTTTCCCCTCTTCGTCCGCCTGTGCTTCTCGTCCTTCATTCTTTCCTCTCTGTCTCTCCCTGTTCCATCCACTTTCTCTTCCATCTCTTCTTCCCCTAGCTTAATGACAAGTATACTCTATTCGTGTCACGGTTAGGCCAACATACACCCCTCATTCTTCTTCATCTTCTCTCTCTCTCTCTCTCTCTCTCTCTCTCTCTCTCGCTCTCTCTCTCTCTCTCTCTCTCTCTCTCTCTCTCTCTCTCTCTCTCTCTCTCTCTCTCTCTACTCTTCTCTCTCTCTCTCTCTCTCTCTACTCTTCTCTCTCTCTCTCTCTCTCTCTCTACTATTCTCTCTCTCTCTCTCTCTCTCTCTCTCTCTCTCTCTCTCTTTCTCTTTCTTCTCTCGCTTTTGTTTTCTCTTTATCTCCCAATCTATCCATTCGGCCCCATTCAGCCTACTGTTTTAAGACGTTCCAGGTGTCAATATTTTCCTGGCGAGCGGTAGCGAGCCAGCATATATATATTATTGGTTTGACGGCAAGCTAAATTTTTACATTTTTCGATAGAAAAATGTCTCCGGCGAAGCCGGATTTCTCCATACAATGCTGGCTTGCGATAAGAAATCGACAGCTGGATGGCGATAATCGTCTTAAAACAGTTGGCTGAATGGGGCCGAATGAATACAAGCCAAAGAGAGAGGGAGAGAAAGATAAAAACAAAAAAACGGTGACCCCCCCTTAAATCTGTTTCCTAGCCTTACAAGTGCCCTAGTCTCATCACGCCAGGACCTGATACAATCTCGCCTAGAGTTCTAAAGGAAGCTAAGAATGAGCTCTCCAAACCACTGACATTACTATTCAATAAATCCTTGCAGTCTGGAACTATGCCTGATCAGTGGAAGCTAGCCAACGTAACACCGATATTCAAAAAAGGCAGCAAATCCCTACCCAGTAACTATCGTCCAATTAGCTTAACCTCAGTTGTATGTAAAATGCTAGAAACGGTCATACGAGACAGACTCGTAAATCACTTAGAGGAAAATAACATACTTAAAGATACTCAACACGGCTTTCGTAAAAAACGTTCCTGTTTAACAAACCTCTTAGACTTCTTCCACGATATCCTCAACCTCTACGATGAGAGTAAAGCTGTAGATATTATATACCTTGATTTTCAAAAGGCCTTTGACAAAGTTCCCCACAAACGTTTACTGCTAAAACTAAAAGCGCATGGAATACAAGACGGTGTGTTGAAATGGATAGAAAATTGGCTCAACAACAGAAAGCAAAGAGTAGTCATAAACGGTAAGGCATCTAAATGGACCAATGTAAGTAGCGGGGTACCCCAGGGATCGGTACTAGGACCAATTCTCTTTCTAATTTACATCAACGACATAGATGAGGGTCTCACCTGCACAATCTCAAAATTTGCTGACGATACAAAAATTGCAAATAGCGTACTCTCAAAAGAACAAGTTGACGATATGCAACACAATCTAGATAAATTGTCATGTTGGGCCCAAATTTGGCAAATGAGTTTCAATGCGGATAAATGTAAAGTACTACATGTCGGATACCTAAATGAGAAAGCAAACTATTCGATGAATGGCACTCAGCTTAAGAATGTAAACAGAGAAACTGATCTGGGAGTAACAATATCGAGTAACCTAAAACCGAGTCAACAATGTTCAGAAGTTGTTAAGAAGGCAAACAAAATAATTGGCTTTATAGGCAGGTCATTTGAGCATAAATCCAAAGAAGTTATCCTAACCCTTTACAATTCCTTAGTCCGCCCTCTTCTGGAATACTGCGTTCAATCCTGGTGCCCTTATTACCAAAAAGATATAAACAAGCTAGAACGAGTTCAACGTAGAGTTACCAAAATGATACCTAGCCTAAAGAACAAACCATACGAAGAGCGTCTTAGAGAATTAAATCTATTTCCTTTAACCCAGCGCAGATTAAGAGGCGACTTAATTCAAGTGTTCAAAATCATCAAAGGCATCGACAATATGAACTGTAGTAAGTACTTCACTATCGACCAATCTAATTACACACGGGGAAACGGTTGCAAAATTATTGGTAAATCTTTTAACTCGCACGAATCTAAGAATTTCTTCTTCAATCGAGTTGTCAACTTGTGGAATGGGCTTCCCCGAAACGTTATAGACTGCAGCACCGTTGATTCATTTAAATTCCGCCTAGACAAATATCTCGCATCAAACCCGCGACTGACTGCGTTTGTAAATGAATAACTTTATCCTCCCCTCAGTTACTAACCCATATGTCCCCTACTAACTTCCTAGTCCTGCCACGTTAGTGGCAGGGCAGTAGTTCCCTTTCCAATGTTCCCTTACCCACTCTAAACCACTGTTTGGACACTTGATCCTCAGTGTTTTGGAGGACAAGCAGCCTAGAAGGGTCACTAGATCTGTTGTTGCTTGATTTCCTTTGTACTCCTTTGTACTCCTTTGTTCCTTTGTACGATCACCTGAAAATACACCCTCATTTATCACCATGTCCTTGCTATTCTCTCTCTCTCTCTCTCTCTCTCTCTCTCTCTCTCTCTCTCTCTCTCTCTCTCTCTCTCTCTCTCTCTCTCTCTCTCTCTCTCTCTCTCTCCTTCCTCTTCTTGGTAAAAATATGTCCCACTCACTACCCAGAAGCCCCATGTTAAGGGGCGATGGGTCTTTGTTCTGGTCCTCCTTCTTCCTCATGTTTTGCCTCGTTAGTTTGCAGATTTTATGACGTTCGGCTTATTAGTTTGGCGATTTTAAGACCTTTCGCCCCATTTTTTTGGCCTTTAAAACTGTTCGTGTTATTTAAGTGTCGATTTTTCCCTGGCGAGCGATAGCGAGTCTGTAATATAAGAGGAACCGGCCTTCAGCCGTGACATTTTTCTATCGAAAAATTTACAAATTTATCTTAAAGGAGGGTCTTGCGGGGTGTTTTATGGAAGTTTGATGGAAGTTTAAAGAGGAAACTAAAAAATATGATAAAACAAAAATACATAAATGAGCACAAAAAAAAAAAAAAAAAAAAAAATCCATTCCCTCTCAAGGTGAGTGCGGCTTTTCCAAGGTAAACATTCACTGTTCTGATCCGTCTGTGTGGGTTTGTTATTCTCTATACGTGTGGGTTTAGTAAGTATGTTTAGCTCTGTGTATCTGTGTGTCTGGGTGTGTGTATTGTGTTGTTAGGGTGTGTGTGTGTGTGTGTGTGTGTCTGGGTGTGTGTATTGTGTTGTTAGTGTGTGTGTTTGTGGTATGTGTTTGTGTGTGTCGGTGTGTGTATTAGTGTGTTTGTGTGTGTGTCTGGGTGGGTGTATTGTGTTGTTAGTGTGTGTGTTTGTGGTATGTGTTTGTGTGTGTCTGGGTGGGTGTATTGTGTTGTTAGTGTGTGTGTTTGTGGTATGTGTTTGTGTGTGTCTGGGTGTGTGTATTAGTGTGTTTGTGTGTGTCTGGGTGGGTGTATTGTGTTGTTAGTGTGTGTGTGTGTGTGTGTGAGTTTGTTATTCTCTATACATGTGTGTTTAGTAAGGCTATGTTTAGCTCTGTGTATGTGTGTATCTGGGTGTGTGTATTGTGTTGTTAGTGTGTTTGTGTGTGAGAAAGTATGTGCGTGTATTGTGTTGTTAGTGTGTGTGTGTGTGTCTGTGTTTTTAGTGTGTGTGTTTGTGTGTTTGTTATTCTCTATACGTGGGTTTAGTAAGTCTATGTTTAGCTCTATACAGTATATGTGTGTGTATTGTGTGTGTGTGTGTGTGTGTATTGTTAGTGTGTGTGTGTGTTGTTAGTGTGTTTGTGTGTGTGTGAGCTGACATATCTAATAAGAATTGAATTGTGATAGTATTTCTAGGCAGTGTTTGTGTGTGTGTGTGTGTCTGTTTGTGTGAGTGAGTGAGTGTGTGAGAGAGAAAATGTGTGGTGTGAGAGAGAGAAAAAAAATGTGTGTGTTTGAGGTGAGTGTCTGTGTGTGTGTGTGTGTGTGTGTGTGTGTGTGTGTGTGTGTGTGTGTGTGTATATGTATGTGTGTGTGTGTGTGTGTGTGTGTGTGTGTGTGTGAGAGAGCTGGGGGCCAGATGGAGAACTCTGAATAAACACACACGACTGTACCCAACCTCAAACCCGGGCCATCTATAGGGAAACATCACGTCAATATAGTTACAAGCCACAAGTCGCCATATTGCAAACCAGTGTTGACGATAGATGCTCGTTCGACTTAAGGGGAGGTGGGCCGTTTTTCTGGTCCCCCTTCTCCCTCATGTTTAACCCCATTAGTTTTGATATGTTAAGACGTTCCTTCCATTAGTTTGACGATTTTAAGACCTTTCGCCCCATTTTGTTGTCCATATTAAGACCTTTCGTCCTTTTTAGTAGTCGATTTTTGTCCAGGCGAACGATGGTGATAAGGTCGTCCCTGGTACTGAATGGGTTAAGATGGGGGGGGGGGGGGGGTTATGGTAGTTTGCTTCCTAGACTTCTATCAGGCTTTATAAAACATCCCAAAGACCCCCCTGCGAGATATATTTGTAAAAAAAATTGGTATGAAAATGGCCCGGCTGAAGGCTGGTTCCTCCCAAATTACAGGCTCGCTATCGCTTGCCAGGAAGAAATCGACACCTAAAGGGCGTAAAATGGTCTTAATATTGTCGAAGAAATGGTGCGAAAGGTCTTTAGGACACCCAACTAATGAAGCGAACGTTTTTTTAATCTCAAATCTAATGAGGCTAAGTGTAAGGGTGAAGGAGGCCCAGAAAAATAAAATAAATTATACAAACATACCATAGTATATGTTGGATGGATGCAACATGGCTAATATGGATGCAACATGGCTACTATCCAAGTGACTATATCCAGATGTTCCCAATAAATGTCTCTGTTACACTCCCTTCCCTCACACATCACTCACAGGTTAGATTATTATACCTGGTCTACCACACACTCACCTGGTCTACCACACACCCACTTGGTCTACCACACACCCACCTGGTCTACCACACACTCACCTGGTCTACCACACACTCACCTGGTCTACCACACACCCACCTGGTCTACCACACACTCACCTGGTCTACCACACACTCACCTGGTCTACCACACACCCACCTGGTCTACCACACACTCACCTGGTCTACCACACACCCACCTGGTCTACCACACACCCATCTGGTCTACCAAACACCCACCTGGTCTACCACACACCCACCTGGTCTACCACAAACCCACCTGGTCTACCTCACACCCACCTGGTCTACCTCACACCCACCTGGTGTACCACACACCCACCTGGTCTACCACACACCGCCTACCACACACCCACCTGGCCTACCACACACCCACCTGATCTACCACACACCCACCTGGTCTACCACACACCCACCTGGTCTACCACACACCCACCTGGTCTACCACACACCCACCTGGCCTACCAACCCCACCTGGCCTACCACACACCCACCTGGTCTACCACACACCCACCTGGTCTACCTCACACCCACCTGGACTACCACACACCCACCTGGTCTACCACACACCCACCTGGTCTACCTCACACCCACCTGGTCTACCACACACCCACCTGGTCTACCTCACACCCACCTGGACTACCACACACCCACCTGGTCGACCACACACCCACCTGGTCTACCACACACCCACCTGGTCTACCACACACCCACCTGGTCTACCTCACACCCACCTGGTCTACCACACACCCACCTGGTCTACCACACACCCACCTGGTCTACCACACACCCACCTGGTCTACCTCACACCCACCTGGACTACCACACACCCACCTGGTCTACCACACACCCACCTGGTCTACCACACACCCACCTGGTCTACCTCACACCCACCTGGTCTACCTCACACCCACCTGGTCTACCACACACCCACCTGGTCTACCACACACCCACCTGGTCTACCTCACACCCACCTGGTCTACCACACACACACTTGGTCTACTTCACACACACCTGGTCTACCACACACCCACCTGGTCTACCACACACCCCACCTGGTCTACCACACACACACACCTGGTCTACCTCACACACACCCACCTGGTCTACCACACACCCACCTGGTCTACCACACACACACACACCTGGTCTACCTCACACACACTTGGTCTACCACACACCCACTGGTCTACCACACACACACACACCTGGTCTACACACACACACTTGGTCTACCACACACCCACCTGGTCTACCACACACACACACCTGGTCTACCCTCACACACACCCACCTGGTCTACCTTAACTCTCCCCCCCCCCCCCTGGTTTACTTCACACACACCTGGTCTACCTCACACACACCCACCTGGTCTACCTTAACTCTCCCCCCCCCCCCTGGTCTACTTCACACACACCTGGTCTACCCTCACACACACCTGGTCTACCTTAACCCTCCCCCCCCCCCTGGTCTACTTCACACACACCTGGTCTACCTCACACACACCCACCTGGTCTACCTTAACTCTCCCCCCCCCCCCCTGGTCTACTTCACACACACCTGGTCTACCTCACACACACCCACCTGGTCTACCTTAACCCTCCCCCCCCCCCCTGGTCTACTTCACACACACCTACTGTCAACTTATGCTTCCTCTCATTCTATTTAAGGATTTATGTGTCACTCTACCCTGTCTCCCACTTCTCTCTCTCTCTCTCTCTCTCTCTCTCTCTCTCTCTCTCTCTCTCTCTCTCTCTCTCTCTCTCTCTCTCTCTCTCTCTCTCTCTCTCTGGTGAGAGCTAGTGTTTACAGAAAATTATGATGTGATTGGCATAACAGAATCTTGGCTCAATACAGAAGATAGAGACTTTTTAGCAGAGTATTCACTTCCCGGTTATGTAATGTTTGAGAAAAGCCGAATAAATCGAAATGGAGGTGGCGTTTTACTTTATATCAAAGAAAGTCTTAACCCTACCCTCTTGTCAAAACCTCAAATTGTGAACGTCGACGCATCTTTTGTGCTAATAAAGAATAATAAAGGTACCAAAATAATACTTGCATTAATATACAGACCTCCAGCTCAATCAGTGCAAACTGACCGAGAAATTTACGAACAAATTGCAGATGTAAGTAACTCACAAGATACCGTAATTTTTGGTGACTTTAATTTACCTGTGACCAAGTGGGGCGATACTCTTACTTCACACTCCGGACATGACTTGTATACGAACTTGCAAGAGAGTTCGCTTTATCAATTTGTTGGAACGCCGACCCGTGGTAATAACGTTCTTGACATTGTACTTGCAACAAAAGAAGAATTAATAGAGAATTTGAATGTTGGTGATGAATTCAGTAACAGCGACCATCATACGATAACTTTCACTTTAAACTTTACTAGTAACGAACCAAATAGTAGCATCGAAAAAGTCCCTAATTTCAAGAAAGCAAACTTTCCTAAACTTAGAGCTATGTTTAAAGAAACTGACTGGAGCTTTTTAATTCACAATAACGACATAAATACATCTTGGAAGTTATTCGAAGCCACTTACCTAAAAGCAGTGCAAGACTGCATACCATCGAAAACTCGGCGTCCAGGCCATAATAATAAGCCCAAATGGTGGAATAAAGATATTTCAAACTGCCTGCTTGCTAAAAAATTTGCTAATGATAGATTAAAATCCTCACAAAATGACGAAGAACGGCTGAAATTTGTAGAGCTACGACGCAAAGCCAAAAAGTTAATTAAGCAAAGTAAAAAGACCTTAGAGTTACATATTGCGAATCAAAGTAAAACAAACCCGAAAGAATTCTATAGTTATATCAGAAAGAAAAAAGTAGTTACTTCAACTGTTGGACCGTTAGTCGATGAAAATGGAGAATACACCAAAGACGAAGAACAAATGAGTAATGCCCTCAATACCTTCTTTGCATCAGTTTTTACAACAGAAGACCTCAGTGATATCCCTACACCATCGCCGATTCAGATTGATAATTCAGATGTTTTAAGCAATATCACCGTTACAGAGAGAGAAGTATTGAATTGTTTAGATAAACTCAAGGTAAATAAAACGCCTGGACCTGATACAATCTCGCCTAGAGTTCTAAAGGAAGCTAAGGATGAGCTCTCTAAACCACTGACATTACTATTCAATAAATCCTTGCAGTCTGGAACTATGCCCGATCAGTGGAAGCTAGCCAACGTAACACCGATATTCAAAAAAGGCAGCAAATCCCTATCCAGTAACTATCGTCCAATTAGCTTAACCTCAGTTGTATGTAAAATGCTAGAAACGGTCATAAGAGACAGACTCGTAAATCACTTAGAGGAAAATAACATACTTAAAGATACTCAACACGGCTTTCGTAAAAAACGTTCCTGTTTAACAAACCTCTTAGACTTCTTCCACGATATCCTCAACCTCTACGATGAGAGTAAAGCTGTAGATATTATATACCTTGATTTTCAAAAGGCCTTTGACAAAGTTCCCCACAAACGTTTACTGCTAAAACTAAAAGCGCATGGAATACAAGACGGTGTGTTGAAATGGATAGAAAATTGGCTCAGCGACAGAAAGCAAAGAGTAGTCATAAACGGTAAGGCATCAAAATGGACCAATGTAAGTAGCGGGGTACCCCAGGGATCGGTACTAGGACCAATTCTCTTTCTAATTTACATCAACGACATAGATGAGGGTCTCACCTGTACAATCTCAAAATTTGCTGACGATACAAAAATTGCAAATAGCGTACTCTCAAAAGAACAAGTTGACGATATGCAACACAATCTAGATAAATTGTCATGTTGGGCCCAAATTTGGCAAATGAGTTTCAATGCGGATAAATGTAAAGTACTACATATCGGATACCTAAATGTGAAAGCAAACTATTCGATGAATGGCACTCAGCTTAAGAATGTAAACAGAGAAACCGATCTGGGAGTAACAATATCGAGTAACCTAAAACCGAGTCAACAATGTTCAGAAGTTGTTAAGAAGGCAAACAAAATAATTGGCTTTATAGGCAGGTCATTTGAGCATAAATCCAAAGAAGTTATCCTAACCCTTTACAATTCCTTAGTCCGCCCTCTTCTGGAATACTGCGTTCAATCCTGGTGCCCTTATTACCAAAAAGATATAAACAAGCTAGAACGAGTTCAACGTAGAGTTACCAAAATGATACCTAGCCTAAAGAACAAACCATACGAAGAGCGTCTTAGAGAATTAAATCTATTTCCTTTAACCCAGAGCAGATTAAGAGGCGACTTAATTCAAGTGTTCAAAATCATCAAAGGCATCGACAATATGAACTGTAGTAAGTACTTCACTATCGACCAATCTAATTACACGCGGGGAAACGGTTGCAAAATTATTGGTAAATCTTTTAACTCGCACGAATCTAAGAATTTCTTCTTCAATCGAGTTGTCAACTTGTGGAATGGGCTTCCCCGAAACGTTATAGACTGCATCACCGTTGATTCATTTAAACTCCGCCTAGACAAATATCTCGCATCAAACCCGCGACTGACTGCGTTTGTAATGAATAACTTTATTTTATCCCCCCCTCAGTTACTAACCCATCTGTCCCCTACTAACTTCCTAATCCTGCCACGGACATTAGTTCCAGGGCAGTAATTCCCTTTCCAATGTTCCCTTACCCACTCTAAACCACTGTTTGGACAGTTGATCCTCAGTGTTTTGGAGGACAAGCAACCTAGAAGGGTCACTGGATCTGTTGTTGCTTGATTTCCTTTGTACTCCTTTGTACTCTCTCTCTCTCTCTCTCTCTCTCTCTCTCTCTCTCTCTCTCTCTCTCTCTCTCTCTCTCTCTCTCTCTCTCTCTCTAAATATCTATCTATCTATATCTATCAATCTATTTATCTATATCTATCTATATAATTGTAAAAGTGTGCGATAGAACAGGTAACAACTGTGTACAGAGAATGAAATAACACACACACACACACACACACACACACACACACACACACACACACACACACACACATACACACACACATTTGAAATGAAGAGAAAATGACCGTAACAGGGAATGCGATTTGACAAAAGAGGTGGAAATGACACCATCCCGAGCGAGAAATGACGGGAAGGAGAGAGAGAGAGAGAGAGAGAGAGAGAGGGAGAAGGGAGGGAGGAGATAAGATGATGCGAGTAATGAGAAAGGGAGAGAAAGAGAGGAGAGAGAGTTACAAGGAGCTACAAGGAATATTTGGTATCCCAGAGACCTTGAGGTTGATTCCAGGGGGATACTCGAAGAGAGATTGTTTAGTGCACTACATCGTTACAGTGTGCAAAGTATTATCTACTCTCTTCTTGAACTGCTCTAATGAAGAACGGTTTACAACTTCTGAAGGAAGTTTGTTCCAGGTAGAACAGATTTTATGTGTGAGAAAGTTTCCATAAATACTAGGGCTGATTTTTTTCAATTCTAACTTCCAGCCGTGGATGCGTGTTGAATTCGTATTGAACCTAAACTTGTTGCTATAATCCACTTTGTCAAACTAAGTATGTAAATAACTTCAATGGGCGGACCTTATTTCTATACTTTAATTGTCTCCTAATATAGCCCAATTTTTCTGAGCTTTCTTCTCTACTTCAATGCACTGCTTGGAAAACCTTAGGTCACTGCTGATGAGAACCACCAAATCGTTTTCAAAGTCATTAGTTTCCAAAGGCATTCACAATTGCGAATTGCCTGACTTGGGGTTTGCTTGGCCGATATACATCACCTTGCACATTTCCAATTTTAGAGGTGTTTGCCATGTCTCCGACCATTCACCCAGTTAAGGGGAGATGGGTCGTTTTTCTGGGCTCTCTTCTCTTTCATGTTTAGCCCCATTAGTTTTCAGATTGTATGATGTTTGCCCCATTAGTTTATCGATTTTAAGACCTTTCGCCTCATTTCTTTGTCAATAATAAGACCTTTCGTGCCATTTAGGTGTCGATCTTTTCCCTGGCGAACGAGAGTGAGCCTGTAATCTTGGAAGAACCGGCCTTCGGCCGCGACATTTTTCTACCAAATATTTTTCAAATTAATCTACAAGGGGGATCTAATGGATGTGTTTTTAAGTTTGATCGAGGTCTAGGGAGGAAACTAGAAAATCATGAATAAATTAAAAAAAAAAATCGACCAAAAAGTGAGTCATCTCCCCTTAAGGTCCATCTTGAGCTGTTGAATCCTATTGGGGTCCTTCACATTCATTCCAAGCTTTATTACATCTGAGAGAGAGAGAGAGAGAGAGAGAGAGAGAGAGAGAGAGAGAGAGAGAGAGAGAGAGAGAGAGAGAGAGAGAGAGAGAGAGAAAGCGAGAGAGAGAGTGGGGGGGGGGGGTGACAAGGAAGATAGTATAGATTTACATATGGACACTGGTCACACAGATCTTACAAGCCAAACGAGATGGTCACAACTTAATTCTAGGAGAGATAGCAATACCCCAAATAGTAACAAAACAAAAGTTTAAGAAAAGGAGAGCAAAGACCAGGATGGCTCTCTCCCCACCCTCTACTCCCTCCGACAATTACTTTACAAATTGCTTTACAATGGAGACAATGGTAATGAGAGAGAGAGAGAGAGAGAGAGAGAGAGAGAGAGAGAGAGAGAGAGAGAGAGTGAGTGTGTGTGAGAGAGAGAGAGTGTGTGAGAGAGAGAGAGAGAAAGAATGAGAGTGTGTGAAGGACGAAGAGGACTACGCTGACGATAAGGAAAGGAACGAGATACAGAGAGAGTGAGAGAGTGAGTGAGAGAGTGAGAGTGAGAGAGAGAGTATGAGAGTGAGAGAGTGAGTGAGTATGTGAAGGACGAGGGAGACATAAACAGACGATAAGGAAAAGTGGGATATATGGAGAGAGAGAGAGAGAGAGAGAGAGTTAAATAAATACACCGACTGCACAGAGCTTGCGGCCCCTACCAGGCAGTCCGGACTTAATTTAAACAACATTTTCTACTAAGTTACAGGTAAGGCTAGCAAAGCAGAAGGCTCTCTCCCCACCCACGCACAGAGAGAGAGAGAGAGTGAGTGAGAGTGAGTAAGTGAGGGAGTGAGAGAGCTTGTGTGTGTGTGTGTGTGTGTGTGTGTGTGTGTGTGTGTGTGTGAGTGTGTTTGTGTGTGTGTGTGAAGGACGAAGCGGCCATTACACAGACGATAAGGGAAGGAGGGAGATACGGAAGGTTATCTGTAATGAAACCATGATTGAAAGCTGAGAGAGAGAGAGAGAGAGAAGAGAGAGAGAGAGAGAGAGAGAGAGAGAGAGAGAGAGAGAGAGAGAGAGAGAGAGAGGTGTTTATGAT